>VZRW01001607.1:58879-70512 GCA_013398125.1 Aegotheles bennettii
TTGCCCTTGTTGAATTTCATTAAGTTTCTCCCCGCCCAACTCTCCAGTCTATCAAGGTCTCTTTGAATGGCAGCACAACCTTCTGGTGTGTCAGCCACTCCTCCCAGTTTAGTGTCATCAGCAAACTTGCTGAGGGTACATTCTGTACCCTCATCCAGGTCGTTGATGAAGATATTGAACACCGGTCCCAGTACCGACCCCTGAGGGACTCCACTAGTTACAGTTCTCCAACTAGATTCTGTCCCATTGACTACAACTCTCTGACTTCTTCCCTTTAACCAGTTCTTGATCCACCTCACTACCTGATCACCAAGCCCATACTTTATCAGCTTATCTACGAGGATTCTGTGGGAGACAGTGTCAAATGCTTTGCTGAAATCAAGATAAACCACATCTACCGCTCTACCATCATCTATCCACCTAGTTATTTCCTCATAGAAGGCTATAAGGCAGTTTATTTGCAAATTTATTTGCGTTTGAATTTTGAATATGTTGTGGTGTTGTCCATACTTATTTTTACTTTGGTCATATGTTCTGTACCCTGTGGTTATGGTGCAAAAACGATTGCTAACAGGTTTGCCAGTGCCTGTTACTCAGTATATATTTTTTTTAAAAAAAGTAAGTTTTCTTTTTAATTTGTTTGAAGTTTATTTTAAATGGAGTATTTTCCTTGGTTTTACCTCCATCCCACAAGTAATAACTGGCCAAGGGGTAAAGCCTTCTAAAAGGCTTTCTGAGCTTTTAAACCAAGTTAAAATGTTTCTAAAAGTGTCAGGAAAGTGTTCTTGATAAACTGACTTCCTGTGCACAATGTTTCTATAATAACAGTTATTTTGACAATGCTGTTAACAGAGACCACATAGAATCACAGGATGGTTTGGGTTGGAAGGGACCTTAAAGATCATCTAGTTCCACCTCCTCTGCCATGGGCAGGGACACCTTTCACTAGATCAGATACCTCAAATCCCCATCCAACCTGACCTTGAACACTTTCAGGCATTCTCCCTGGGCAACATTTTCCAGTGTCTCATCACCCTCATAGGAAAGAATTTCCTCCTAATATCTAATCTAAAACTACACTCTAACAGTTTGAACCTGTTCCCCCTTGTCCTATCACTACATATCCTTGTAAAAGTTCCTCTCCAGCTTTCTTGTAGGACGCCCTCAGGTTCTTGAAGGCTACTAAAAGGTCTCCTCAGAGCCTTTACTTCTGCATGCTGAACAACCCCAACTCTTTTAGCCTGTCTTCATGGGAGAGGTGCTCCAGCCCTTCATAATCATGATATATATGTTCTCTGATAAAGACATTACAGTGCAGATAAATCTCCAGCTCACTGTCTTAGTTTTTCAGTCTAAGACTTGTAGTTCTCTGTTTTGTTTTTTTTTTTTTCTTTCCTTGCACCTTGGATAACAATATAATTTATTTTCACCTTGCCTGTTTTATGGTGTAGAGGATGACCAGAGGGCTACCTGATTGTTGATTGACAGAGCAGCCCTCCTGGTCATCATACTCAGGTGCTAATTGTTTGGTAATAATAAAGCTAATGGCCTAACAAGGGGGGTGGACCATAAAAAGGCGGGGCTCGAGGCACCAGGGGATCTACAGTGCCTGAGCACTGGGGGAAGGAGCAGGACGTTCTCTGCGAGTTGGAAGTTGAGAAACTACTCAACCTACCATACCAGCAAGAACATCGAGTGCTGGGAAAGGAGGCTGGCTCTGTGCTCTCTGCGCACCCAGCGCTCCAGGGCAGCTTGCTGCCATCTTGGGAATACATCACCTGGCTTCGCCTGGATCCTGGACACATCGCATTGCCTGGATCCCCAACATATGGTTTTGTTACTGCTGCATTTTCTTATTTTAGATGGATGTGTATATCTAATAGAAAACCATCATCTTCTAAGTTTAAAAATAAAAAAAGATCATCACTAGATAATACACCAAGAGCATAAGGCTGTGTGAATTTTCTAATGCAAGTTGCATTTTCAACTTGTGTGGAGCAGTTTCTTTTGGAACTAAAATATGATCATTACTAACAAAGGAACTTTGGCCAGCGCTTAGCAGATTAATAGTATCTAAGATAGTAGTTTTATACCTTATTTTGAAGGTGGGTTTCTGACTAATTTCTTTTTTCTTCTGAGTAAAAGAGCCTCCCTGAACTGGAAGTTAATTTCTGTATAATAAACTGAAACCTTCTAAAGACACCGATGTCAACATAAAATTCCAGTATAACCAGGAATAAAACTGCTAGTGCATATGTTTGGGGCTTATTGTCCAATGCTTCCAGAAGTGCAATTTCCAAACATTTTGAACCATCAAAAAAGTAATAAATTGTGTATAAAGTTTTTACTCAACCTCTGTTGAATATTGTCTCAAAAATATTGCATTAGATATGAATGCTATTAAATATTAATTTGATAGAAATTAATTGTACAAGAAGCATCAATAAATTGCTATAGAATGTAATATTTTATGAAGTGTTTTTATTTATTGTTCCTAAAATTGATTTTTTGGCATTAAATTGTAAATAATCTATACTCAGTAACCTGTAATTCTAAAACTTCCCTGAGGCGCATAACTTTTACTAATTTTTTACTGGTATTACTATTTCTTGTAAAATAAGGCACTGAATTATACTTGGGATATAGTTGATACCAACTGGCTGACTGCAGGAAAAACCCCACAATTTTCAGTGGAAGAATGCCATAGAAGACTATACTTATTTAAATACGTTTGATGTTACCAACCTTATTTTGGTGTCTATTGAAGATATTTAATGGCAGTGATGTTAACTGCAACTCTCTCCTTAGTCTCCGGATCCTATAGCAGAAGTCTTAAATGCCTTAACAGGGCATTGGCTTATGAATAAAAGGAATAGATGATAATGCAAAGGACAAATAAATGTTAAACCAACACATCTGTAAATGTCCATGTCAATAACCTTCTATCTGTCTTAAAGTAACTAACTGTTTGTTTTTAAAGTAGTTGTCTTTACACAGGTTCTCTTAAAATTTGACTTATTTTGTACTTAGCTTTCTCTGCCTGCTTCTAAACACAATGTATGTCCCTATCAAGTTAGTTTCTGGAGGAAAAGAAATAATCCAAAAACATTATTTTATGTGTGCATTTTTGGTTGCCAAGATAATATTCACTTTTCCTAATGGAGGTACTTTCCTGAATTGACCAGGAAATCTTTAAAGGTTTTCAAGAAAATAAATTTATATAGTTATTTATAAAATCCACAAGAAGAGTCTTGGGAAACATCTCAGTACATATTTAAAAACTACAGTTTTAGTGAGTAAATCTATTGGCTACAAAGAGGTAAAGGCTGACTTGATCTTGTGTTAAGACAAAAGGATGGTCCAAGTGACCTCCTGAAATCTTACTCCTACTTTCTGTGATCTTATGGCTGCAGCCAGAATACATAAGATCCAATTTTTAAAAATGTCTTCAGAAATTAAAAGCTGCACATTCCTGTATATTTGTTAGAATATTCTATTTGTTTAAGTAACAAATATTAATGTAATGTCTTGGAGGTATATGTGCACTAGCTACAGTTCTTAAAGCTTTGTGCTTGTGATGTCAATTATTTAAATAGTCTTTTTGTTCAGGACTTGAGAAAACAGATTCATGGAACTAAAACTGCTAAAAGTCTGCTAAAAAGATAGATTTCATATACACTTAGATAATTATGTTTGCTGTATTAGTCTACCAAAGTATTATTGGATGATTAAATGTTGAATATTGAAATGAAATAGTTCAGTGACAACTGGGGTTTTTTTGTTGTTTTTTTCTTTACTTTTTGCATATAATTTGAAGTATTAATAGTATGGTGCTGCTGCTAGATTTAATACCTAAAAAAGTATCATATCATTCCTTAGAAGCATTTTAAATTTGGTCAAAATTTGAAGTTTAGAAGAACAGCCATTAGAGACTTTGGCCAATGCCGAAATACAGCCAATTCTCAGAGATTAATAGATTTCAGTTACTTTGATTTCATTTGTGATAAGTGTAAACTACAGCCACTGGCTCACATGATAAAACTCCAAACCCACTATTTATTATATTAATAGTTTATAAACAACACAATTTCAAAATCTTTTTGTTACTGCCTCTTGTTGTGTACTTAAGCACACACCACTTCTCTGCTTTGTCAGCAAATGGAGCAATGATATTTGTAAGATTTACTCCATCCATAGTTGTGTTGCTATAGTAACTGTTGCCTTTTTTGCCTATATCTAACAGTATCCTAAATTATGTAGGATATGTCTCAATTTAATGTAAATGTTGGTTGGATTTTTTAATTGTTGATAATTCTTTTTCCTTGTAAATATTAAAATGAGGTTATGTAAAGAGATAATTTGCTGAACTATGTTTTTCATGTTATTTCATCCTTGCTATATAAATAATGTCCCTCATAGCAGGCACCTATCCCATACTGGGCAGCAGGAGACTGGGAGGTTGAGATTTGTAGTAAAAGTGTTAGTGCAGAACAGCTCCTTACTGTACTGCCTTGTAGCCATGGGAGAAGTATTTCCTAAACTTTGTCTTTTTAGACATGTTTTTTTTCCTCAGTCACAAGTTGTGATCCATGATGGATCTCCCTGAGCTGTCCTGGCTCTCTGGGGAACCAAGACAACAGCTGGGTCTGTTTTAAATGACATAATTTTTAAAGCTGCCTGGAAGTTTTTTCATGTGTAGTTTTTAGATCTGTTCTGGAGTAAATGACTTGTATCTTCCATTGGAACCTCTCTATAGCCTCACATTTGTAGTACAGTTGCCAGTTATGGCCACTTTCTCTTTTCAAAAACTGTTCTGTTTCATGTTTCCTCATCGAGACATGCTGACCAGGCTTATTTCATAATGAGTTTTAATAACAGACCAAAGGTGCTAAAGCTACTAAACCTCAACCACTTTCATCAAGGTGCTACATTTTGCATCTCAACATAAAATTAATACCTGAAAAAATGCTTATTCTGAATTTGGGGAATATTTTGTTAAATAATTTACTATTGCAACAATAATATTTTCTTTCTGATTTGTGAAAAATAATCTAAGATATTACCTAAAACTTGAATAAATAATTTTCAATATGTACAGTAAGGATCTTCCCCCATGATTCTTCTTTCCTTACATTAATGTCAGTGAAACTTAGGGGTAGTTTTTCTGACAGGTACCTACTTTTCCATTTTCTGTGCTCTTCACATTCATAGGAGATACTGTATATGCACAAATCATGTCTGTTTATCAATAATTTATATTATTTGTAACCTAGAAGTTTTGAATACATTATTTTAGACAAATGATTGATGAAAGTTGCTTTTGCTGCATGCTTTCCATTCCATAAAATAAGGATATGCAAAGAAAACATTGAGGCTGTTTGTCTTAATGAGTTTCTGTATTTCTCTGGAAATCAGTTCATGGGACCTTGCTTGCTCTCCAACTTTTGTATATTGTGGTTCTGTGTTGTGACTATAATTTGTCTTGCTAAGAAAGTATAGTATGTTATAAGCTCCACTTAATGACTTGAGGAAGGTGTCAGTGTTCAGTCTCTCTGTGGGATATAAGCCATTTCTTCAAGGCCATTTGTGTGGTGGGATTGTCTTTGTTAAATATTAATGATTTCAGTGTTTCAAAAGCTATTTGCCAACCTTGTTTATAGCTCTACAGAGCAGGGAAAAACTTGATGACTGTACTGAAAGAGTTAACAGAACAATAGTGAGAATTAGGTGGCCAGCCTCCCTGTGAGCACCGAAACCCCTATTTGCCATAGGGTCCTACTTCTCTCCCATCCTGTAAGACCGTTCATTGGCTTCTAAGGAAACCCATGTTTATTAATATTCTCCAAACCACTCATGTTCTATGCCACTGCATCGTGATATAGAGATGTATATCATCAATAACAAGTGACACAACTGAACGATTTCAAAACCTGGTTTTGTCCCAATGGGAGCTCTGTGTTACTTTGCAGTACAAAAGTCCCACTGGAAATTATGAATTAATTTTATTTCTGTGAATTTTTTACATATTTAGGCCACAGATATGTAAATATTTTTAAAGCATTACAGCTATCTAGATCAGTAAACCATTTAAGCAGAGAGGTTAGCATACTGCCACTATTTAAACAGAATTAATTTTTGTTCTAGTTAATTATTTAATTTAGCCTGGTTATTTACTTTTACTTTAGAATTATACCTTCACTTAGGCTGAAAATATCAACTGGATTGTTGCGTGTGTTGCTTAGGGTTTTGTTTTTTTTTCCCAATAAGACAAGGAATTAAATAAAACATGTATTTTTTAAAGAGTTATATAAATGTGAGTTAAAAAGGACCACATTTTTTCCCAATGGTGTATACACATAACAGGATATTTAATTCATCCCCTGAAGAACACAACAGTTCACTTTTAGGTTTTCTTTCAGCTTTTGCACTGAAAAACAGGGGTTTGAAATTTTGATAAGTATCTTTGCACAATACATGCATATTCTTTTCAGCCTTGTGACAGTTGGTAAATGTGCATTAAGAGATCATCTTCCTGTCCCCCACAGGAGATCACCTCCACACAACATATGCAGCATTTATCTGCCAAAATTCAGAAGTCTTTTGAATCAAGCTTTTCAAAAAATTCTTCCATCTGGAGCTCTTACTGTTTTCCACAGATTCCCGAAATTCTACTAAAAGAAATTTCAGAACGTTTCAGAAACTACATTTCATCTTAAATATTTTTTAAAGGAAAAGTTCCTTTGAGCATTGTGAAATAAGCAATACATAATTTTAAAGATATGTGTGTGTATTTCTGTGTTTAATATACAAAATGCTTTTTACATGCACATAAAAGACATATATTAAATATGCTTTCTTTTTGCCCAGTTGTAAAGAGGCCGGTATACAGGACTAGTGTCACTAAAACAGCGTACACTCCCTAAGAGATTTTCTCAGCATATCATTAATTTGATGGTAATATTGATTTCAAGTTCATGTATTGGCAAGTGAAAACTTTATGCTCATTTTAAATATGAGAACTTGAAAAAGAGAAGCAAAGATGGAGTGACAAATATAAATGGAAACTGCAAACCCTTTATTTTTCTCACACTGTTCTCTTTCATTTATATACACAGGATCTAACTCCCTAGTTGCCTATACAAGACAAGGAAGGAGAAGAAGTGATATTGTGAATACTAAACAATCTCTTTAGTTCACCTTTCTGGCTGGAAAAAAATTAACCCTTTTTCTGCTAGGTCTGCAAAAGTATGCTTTCAGTTGTGAAGATCAGTGCAAAGAAAATAATTATTGAAGGGGAAAGGCATAGTGGAACTGTTGTGGTCTTGTAAGTTTCCTAGACTAGGTCTATTTATTTTCAGTGCCAATAATTTGGAAAATGACAATTGTGGACTGTGATACTGGTCAACATACATACACCAAATAAATGCAACTTGCTTTAATTGAAATTATGACGTAATTTAAGAGTTATGTCGTATCAGCTGACTTCATTTAGGCAAAGGTTCATTTTATAGAGTACTTGTTTTCTAACAGGTTTTGACAATCTGATTTTATGAAATGGTTGTCTTGGTAACCCATTCATTTTGCTTACATCTATGAAAAAAGCAAATGAGAAAACAGTAATCTGGCTAGAATTGTTTCTTAAATCTTCCACCATTTACTTGTTTTTATTTTCCAGTCAGATAACATACAAGCTGGAACCCAAAGTAATATAAATATGTAATATGTAGCACTGAATAATATCTGCATAGCTCACAGACAGATAGATGTATTATCTCACTTACTCAGTATATAAGTCACAGAGATTTCATTTATAAGCTCTTCAAAGCAGTGACCTCATTTTCAAAGACATCTGTAAAGTGCCAAGCATAATAATGCTACTTTCTGAATAATAACATAAAAACTCTGCAAAAGGTAGTTTTTGAAATAGAAATTGAATTCTTTCTTTGTTTATAAAAATTATAAATGTATATATGTTATGCTTTATTTGCATGCTTTCTTAGTAATTATTTTTGTCAAAATGCATTTGCATTGGATTATTACTTTATCTTACGTGGGTTGGGACAACCCCTGCTATTGACACAGGCTGGGGGATGTAGGCATTGAGAGCAGCCCTGCAGAGGAGGACTTTGGGAGTACTGGTAGATGAAAAGCTGAACTTGAGCTGCCGATACGTACAATTGCAGCCCAGAAGGCCAACTGTATCCTGGGCCAGCAGGTTGGAGGAGGTGATTCTTCCCCTCTGCTCTGCTCTGGTGAGTACTATGTCCAGCACTGAAGCCCTCAATACAGGAAAGATGTGGACCTATTGGAGCAGGTCCAGAGGAGGACCACGAAGGTGATCAGAGGGCTGGAACACCTCTCTACAAAGATAGGCTGGGAGAGTTAGGATTATTCAGCCTGGAGAATAGAAGATTCTGGGGAGATGTTATTACAGTCTTCCAGTACCTGAAGGAGTCCTATAAGAAAGATGGGGACAAACTTTTTAGGGGACTTGTTTCAATAGAACAAGGGGTAATGGTTTTAAACTAAAAGACAGTAGATTTAGACTAGATATAAGGAAGAAAATCTGCTACGATGAAGAGGGTGAAACACTGGAACAGGTTGCCCAGGGAGGTGGTAGATGCCCCATCCCTGGAGACATTGTCAGGTTACATGGGGCTCTGAGCACCTGATCTAATTGAAGTATCCCTGCTCGCTGCAGGGGTGTTGAACTAGATGACCTCTAAAGGTCCCTTCCAACTCTAACTGTTCTATGATTCTATGATTTATTTTTCCTAAGATGCAATACTTTGGGGGATTTAAATGACATAGGAAAATTTTATTACAAAAAATTGTAAATAACAGGAAGATTATTGAAAATAAACTGAGTTACCTGAAACTGTATGAAATTAGGGCATCTAATACCTGTGTTAGCAACCTTCTTGGATTTAACCTAGAAGCAACCTGTAGCTCTAATAGCACATAGACACACAGAAATTTTAGAATCTGGAAAAACAAATTAAAAAGAGAAATTTAGTTAGTAAAGTGAAAAATGAAAGAGAAGATTCTGCCAAAATGGAACACAGTTGATTGGTCTTAAAAAGCACACTGGTTAAGGCATGACTGATCACATCTCCAAGTGAACAGAATGAAAGAAACAGGAAAAAAGCCAAGTCCCTTCATGATACAGTTAAAAATGTAAGGCTGAGGAAAAAATAGCTTCCAAAAGAAAAGGTACGCAACCAAGTGAAAATAAAAATGTCAGTGTTAGTTAAACAAGAAAGGAAAAAATTAAGGAAAGCATAAAGGGAAAATTTATTCCTTTTAGTAAGAAGGTAAGGGGACATATGAAAAACTTTTGGAAAAGTATGAAGGGATAAAGAGAAAGTAGAACCAGTATTAAGAAAGGTAGATTAAATTAATGATTTTTATTTCTTTTTAAGAAAAAAGGCTGAGTGCCAAAGCCTAAGATTTTAATCACTTGGGTTTCTTAGTGTCGTTTCTTTTTGAAAATCGAAACAAAAGTTAGTCTTGATTTTTCATCTCCCCCTTTCTCTTTTTTCTCTTCTCCACTAACTCCCACAGGGAGGATAGCTTATAAAATTTAAAAAGTGAAATAAAGAAAAAAAGCTTTTACAGGTGAGGGAAAAGATTTGATTTCTTGCTTTTATTGTGGAAGAGATGGAGTTTCATTTTCCACAGCTTGTTTCCTGAGATGTTGTTTGGGCAGGTGGCTCTAAAAGTTTGTTGCCATGAATGAATTCAGGATCAACTTTTAACAGTTATGTAATACCTTACCTCTGCTTGATGTGGTGGATTTTTATTTTTTTTTTAAAGGATAAATATGAGAAATTGCCATGATTTCTCCTTTGTTATGCTTGTATTCACCTTCCAATTCAAAATCACTTGAAACAGTAGAAACAGAAAAGGGAAAGGTGTTGCAGAAACACAACTTGCACAAAGTTAGTCTATTTTTTGTTGTTGGGTTTATAATTAATTTATAATATGCTTTCTCTTATTCTAAATATGGCATGCAGACTTCCAGAAGACAGAGCATATGTTCTCTAATTAATTGCTGCAGAACCTCTTGTAGTCACCCTGTGTGGTTCAACTTGCTGCAGTGGTTTGTGGACCCCTTACTGTTACCTGCATTCTGTCCCTATGACACTTGGGGTGAAGGAGTTATCCCAATATTTTACTGCATGCCAGGTATCTCAAGCCTTAATCAAGTTCCATTACCAGCTTTTTATCAAGTTGCTGTATCAGCTTTTACCTGGCCTGTGCAGCTTAAGTGAGAACCTGCTTTGCTCCCTGCTGGATACAGTGGAGAGTATGCTGGGGATATTTTTAAGGTTTCCCAAGGCCTTAAAAATTATAAATTCTCTATGCTCTTTTGTGAAGAATTCCTTTCTATTATCTATTCCCTAAACTCTTATTTAACTTGAACCTAACTAATGAAAAATGCAAGCTTACGCATTTATTTATAGCACTTAAATCAGGCAGCATGGTTACAAATTATTATAAGATGCTTAGGTAAAGAATCATAACAAAGACTGCTCTTAGTATATTTATGTAGCTGTAGTATGATAAGGCTCTTTCTCTTCTTTCTTCATCTTACTTTGTTTCCTTCTTCACCAAATGGGAGCAATAATTTCAGCATTCTTTTCTTCCTTTTTTGTTTTCTGTATGGATTTTATTGTCAGTCCACTCTTTCAAGTTTTCTCAGTGATCTTGACCAATTTAACATTTTTTCCTGAAATTTCTTCATTTGTTTCATTCAGTAGGAGACAGTTGTTATTTGGCATGATAACAAGTTTGAATGGCTTTCCATAAATCCTTCCTTTGGTGGAAACCACCCACCTTTAGTGAAAACCTTACTGCCAGCAGAATTGTCGTAGTAGGGAATTTTCAAAGTCCCTCGTATTCATTTCTCTGTGCTGTACACCCTCCTTGTTTTGGTATGTCCCTACAAAACACCAGATGTTTTTAGATTACTGTGGGCATACAAGTCATATGAATGCTGTGCACAGCTGGCTGGGTCCCCAAAGTCATCAGTCTGTGGACTTGTTGAATAGAAGAAATTCCTGGTGCCTGGGCACACAGCTGTGCATTGCATTATGTGGTAGGTAAGATCTTGAATTTACACAGAGATGGATAGTATGAACACAGACAATTTATATTTTAATATTAATAAAATAATAACTTTAATATATGGAACATAAAACATAAGATGACATGCAGTAGGTTAAAAATATTAATATTCATTTGGAAAGATCATTAGTACTCTACCTGGGGATGGATGAGGAGCCAACTGAGAGCTTATGGGTCAAAATTAAAGGGAGAATGGGTGACATTATAGTTGGGGTCTGCTACAGGCTGACCAGGAAGACTGAGCAGATGAGGCCCTTTACAGGCACATAGGAATAGCCTCACATTCACAATCCCTGGTCTTTATGAGGGACTTCAACCACCCCAATACCTGTTGGAGGGAGAAAAAAGCAATCCAGGAGGTTCCTAGAATGCGTTGATGGTAACTTCCTTCTTCAAGTGATAGAGGAGCCAACAAGGAGAGTTTCTGTGTTGGACCTTGTTCTCACCAACAAAGAGGGTCTGGTGGGGTACGNGTGGGGTACGTGAAGCTCAAGGGCAGCCTC
>VZRW01001610.1:0-40493 GCA_013398125.1 Aegotheles bennettii
CTAAACATCTATCCCTTCTCTCTTAATTCTTAGAATTAAGTATACCTCTTTCAATTTAGCCTTTAATTCAATTGGTATTTGGAGAGTAATGTCACATTTCTATATCCCAGGATGAGTTATCATAGAACCTGACACGAAGTTTAGAGAAGACCACTGCAGGATTCAGTGTGCTGATACAGAACTGCAATTTAGAGCTGTAGCAAGGTCATTAAGGGTTATTCGTCAATCTTCCCTAATGAGCTGCTCAGCCTGTTCAGCATTCATGTGTGTTGCTGCTGACACAGGTCTCCCAGATCATGGTTTGTCACAATTGCTAGTCTCACCTGACTTGAAATGTTTCAACCATCTGTACGCATTTCTCAGTTTCACAGTTTCAACCTTGTACAGTTTGCATATTCTTATGAGTCTCTTTACTGCCTGAATGTTCGCCTTGAAAAACTTCTTTCCTTCCACATTGCTATATACTGTGTCAGTACCACCTCTTACAGTGTTCAGTCCACTAGCATTCAAATGACTGCTTTAGAAACCCTGAAAAGCTGAGAAGAACTGGATACAGAATCCTGATAAAACTTCACTCTAAAACCATTGAGAAAAATTGTTTTAACATTTTAATGTTAAAAGGCTTGTGGCACTCAAGAAATTGCAAGAGGTCCGTTTGCAGTTCATGGTAATAATAGAGTTATTACCTAAGAATCTCTGGAGAATCTATTGATTTCTGAATTTCTGTCTCCTTCAACTGGAGAGTATGAAAGCTGAAAAAAATATACTTAAAGGTGAGACTATACTTTTGTCATCTTCTTGTGTTCTTTCAACCTTTGCTCTTGAATATAGTCAGAGATGTGACTCTGAACTAAGTGACCTGTGATTAGACTTGGTGCAGTTGTTACATGATTACCATGTTCCCATAAATCTATTTTATGGAAAATGACTATTACAACCACTCTGAATTAAAATTAGTATGACAAAGTAATACATGCAAAGTTGTTAGCTGATTTTTTTTGGATGGGGAAGAGAATCAAGACAATCTTTGAAACCAAGAAAAAGAAAATAAAGAAAATAGTCCTCTGGAACCAGATAAACTCAGATTAAGTAGATTCATGAAAAAGTCACAATAAATAAACAAGTAAATAAATAAACCAAACCAAAAATATCCTATTGACTTAAGAAAAAAAAATATATTGAAAAGAAAAATTTCTGTGTCTTGGTGGGTTTCAAATTTGCACTCAAACAGAAGGTAAGAGAGAAAGAAGAGGCAGAAAACATCTAAATGACGCTGGAGATTTTCAGATCTGATGTTACATATACACCTCAGTTCACACATTTCCTTTCTTTACTGTTGGTGATATATACGAAGACAAACATAATTTTAACTTGATTAGTGAAAATGGAACAGATTTTATATTTCCCTGGTGAAATGCATTACTGATTAAAAAAAATTAAAATTAAAAAAGAATTTAGATCCCAACATTCTTCATCTATCTCCAGCTGTTAAAACCTGTGACTAGAGAACCAGAAATACAGATATTTGTATATTTCTGTAACTGTATACTGGGTTTATCTGTATGCATTCTTTTAATAGTATAATCTAAATGCATTTTACTTGATAAGTTTTCAGGCAGATCCTACAACACATTTTTCTACCACATGTTGGAACATTTGTGCAAAAAAAATCCCATCTTTATGTTTGAAATTTATGGGAACACAATTAAAATGAGAGGGGTCCAAAGGTATCAAGATAATTACATTTTTCTAATCTTACTAAACAAGATAAATTACCTGCAGGCCCTCTTATAAAAGATGAAATCTTCATAATAAGTGAATTAATCAAGCAGCAGCTTGCTACTGCACATGCATTTATAACAGGAATGATTCAAAGACTTATTTTATGGGGAAATTAATGGAAACAGGCTTTTCATTCTTCTGCACCAATTGAAAACCTCAGCAACCAGCTGCCCACTTGTCAAGAAAACAGAAAGAAGCTGGAAACAAAGATAAATAAAAACACCTTTTTCCTGGCACTTTTGAAGAGAAAAAGCAGCTCTCATTTACAGCAGCCATCTGTTTGTTATTTAATATGGGTGAATTACATGCTGTAATGAGTTTGTTTCTGCATCACTCAGTGCAATGGAACACAAGTTCACTCTCATAATGTGCAGCAGTTTTTAAAAGCTAATCATTTAATTGGACACAATAGTCAATGACAAATGGAGATGTAAAAACTCAGCCAGCTGTAGAGTGAATATGTAATCATTGTGAAATCATATTATTTTACATGCATGAAGACTCTTTAATAGTAGCTGATGTTGGTCAGCACTACAGACTCTGAAGAATGGAAGAAACATGATGAAAAGCAGCATTTCAAAAGCATTCTTAATATAATTGGTCTATATTCAGGCACATGCTGTAGCTGCCATTAGGTTTAGGTACTTTATCATCTCCAAACTGTGTAGTAGCCTCTTCCAATTTTTGTTTACATTTGCTTTCAACACTTATGGTTCAGTAGGCATGATCTACAGTTTGTTGGGAGTCATCTGATTAGTTTCTGTTCAGGCTGCCTCATAATTCCCACCGACTTGCTGCTTGTTTTATTTATAATGCTATATTAAAATAAACAGAGAAAAGTGGAAGGAGTGAATCTTGGGGACAAAAATGAGTTCAGGGAATCTAAACTTAGGTTTACATGGTGTTTATCTTGTGGTAAGGGATTTATCTGTTTTTAGAACTTCATAAGGAAGCAAATAAGTTTGCAAATGTGTTTTTCTTTAGACATTTCACAGATTCAGCCAGTCTGCAAGCTTTAGCTAATTCAGTAGAACGTAGCCCTTTTCTGTTCTACTAATTTATGAATTCTTCACTTGTGAAAACTGACTTTATTTTGGCTTAAAAATTGAGCAAACAAAGCAAGTTCGATGTTGATATCATAAATCTCTGGTTAAGGCAGGACAGGTCTGTTTATTGGATAACTATTAAAAGAAGCCTACTTGAAACAGGATTGAATTTCAACTTCTGTTAAAAGATTCAAAGGCTTAAAGAGGTTAGATAGAGCACAGTAGCTTTCTGATAGAATGTTTGAATGTGTATTTCCATTCTGTTTCTCATTGTTACATAAATGCCTGTGTACTGGGGGGTAATCTAGGCAGATATATCCAATAAGTTTTAAAATATGAAGAAGTAAGAAATGAGAAACAGTACTCATAGAAAAAGTTAAAGCAATTAAGTTTATTCCCTAAGGAGTTCAAGACAAAGAAAAAAACCCACAAAGAAAGAAAACAATGCCACACCAATTGTTTAGGGAGAAGGAAGTACCAGCAGGGAATTAAGTACCTAGAAAAAAAGGGAGAAAACAAAACTACAGAGTAGAGGAGTAACAGATAGATTATATCCTTAGAGATAAAGAGAAAATGTGGAAACCAGCTTATTCATGCCAAAAAAATTTAACCAGGAAATAAGATAAAGAAAAACAAACTGCAAGTTGGAAAAACTTCTCAAGCACACATCACAAACACAAACAATAGGAAGGAAGTGCCATGTAGTTCCTAATGGATGATTAAAAACCAGGCAAGGGGAGTAAATTATAAAGGGCTTTTTAATAAAAGAGTTGGAACTAAACTTCAGAAGAGCCAAACATGTTAAACTTATTAATGATGCACGTAGAATGGAAGGCATAACCATTTGCATGCAGCAAGCACCATTGGAGTGGCATTGGCAAAAGAAAAGCTGAATCCATCATATTCTCCCACGTGGCTGACTCTTTTTTTTAAAGACAACAAGGAGAAGTTTTTCAACTAGAAAATTCCATAATCTCCAGCAGCAACAGTCAAAAGAGGCTAAATATAACACTCTTGGTAGTGGGTGATTGGAGGATAAAACTAAGTTGTGTATGTAGTTGAATATGTATAAAAGGAATGTAGGGTTGAAGCTTAATCATGGAACGAGAAAGGAGAAAAATAACTGCATGAATAGGGGGCAAAGGAAAAGGAATAATTTTTTGCATAGTGCAGCCAGCAAGATGGTGTTAAAGCTCAGGTTTGAAACTCTAGCTGTTGTGCTGGACTACAACTTTAGTGAGAAAGTATGAATAACATATTCATAAGATCAAAATTACCAACTTCAGAAAACCATATTAAGGTATCTTATGTTTCCATTTTAATACTAAATTATAAATTTTGAGGAAAGAAATCATAAAACATACAGAATTCCCCAATTGTGTACCAATTTTTTCCTGCAAGAGAAATAAAGTGTCATCTGATCTGATGTCCTCATCCAATCTACATGGATGATGGCAAGCCAGAGTTTGTATGTTATTTCAGAAGGTTTGCTTGGAGGTTGAAATACACAGAATGAACATACATGTTCTGTGAGCACTTGATTTTAGAAAAAAACATCACTGATCACAGAAAAACTCTTAGTAAGAAGAGTATCAGCAGTTCTATTAGGATTACCCTTTTTAATTATAAAGAATACTGCTTATTGAAAAAAAATATAAATAGGCAGTATTCATCAATTCATCATTTTCCCCTCTTTTCTGTCACTTCTGTATGGTCAAGTAGTCACTAATAACATATTTTACTCCCACATGCTTCCTAACTGCTACTGGCAGCCATCATATTAAGTAAAGTGTACAAATGTACAAATGTACAAAGTCATTGTAAGTTGGAGAGAGCTGAGTGATCTTAAGGATCATCACCATTTACAGGCAACTGTTTATCTTGTATTTTCTGCAATACAGAAAGAAGAAAAAAAATACAGGTTGAAAGTCACATCAAATTAAATCTTTTTTGTTTAAAAAAGCAGAAAAAGACTGGCTTACAGTCAAATTCTAAACACTTCTAGGCTATAGGAAAATAAAAAAGAAAAAAAATAAAAATAACAAAAGGAAATGTCATAGACAACAAACTTAGAAAAAAATCCCTGGCCACAGCACAAGATCACACTTTTCAGATAATTACAGGCTAATGTTACATCTAGTCATTCTTGAGATGAGTTTTAAAAATAAATATATTCACTTGTGATATTTGCAATCATATTTTAGTGGTGTTTGGTTAGTAGGCTTTATATAAGAGAAGGACTATATCTCAAGGAGGTAGTACTGTGTCAATGAACTACTCATGTTGAGGTTTCCACCTACAGGTGAAAGAAAAATCTCACTTCCTTTCAATAGAATATCTGAAAGTCTCACCTAACTGATCACTTATTAGTAATTAATACTTCTAACTTCAAGACTGTAAAAAGATTCAAGATTCTTTTCTGATAGGAATGTTTTCATAAACTTTCTATTATGTACCTATTTCACAAAATAATTTTACTACATTTTATATTAATTAACTGTATTACGCCATGAATAGGTCTAGTCAAGTTCTTGCAAGATCTTGTTTTATTTATTTATTTATTTTATTCTGACATTGTTGTCTTGATCTTTTTTTTTTTTTTTCATTTTTTGCTTTTGTGTCTGAACTTTTTGTGTTAAGTTTTTCTTCTCAAAATAAAACACTGGAAAGACAAAATCAAAACCAAAACCAAAATGTAGTCTGCAAAAGTAGAAACATCATTTTTTACTAGAATATTGAATCATTTTTGCTTTAGGCAGTTTAACTATGCATTTGAGTATTGGAAATGATCCACTACATTCTTTTTGAGAACTTCTGGAATGTAATTCTTTTGAACAAATGTGGTCATTGGAATGCAGACGCTGGCATCACAACCAGTTTCCTTTGTAGTCAAAGAGTGATTAATACTTCTCATTAATATTTGTGCTTTAAGAACTGACTACATATTCCAATTTTAAAAATTGAGGCTTTTAAACTGGATACTATAGATATAAATGAGAGAATTCTTCCTGAGCTAATATAAGAGCACCTCAAATAAGAAAAAAAAGTGGCAACTCTCCACTTTTTTATTAGTCTAAGACTGGGGCTGAAACTGAAAAGTTTGACATCTAAATCATACTTCTGAAAATGGGCTTTGGCTCACCTCTTCCAAGATATGTTGAGGTAGGTTTTATCCAAGCAAAGGTGGGAGTTTAGCCCCTAAGCACCAACATTTCAACCATCTAAGTCTTCTTTGTATAGTCAGTGAAGAGCAGCATAGACTGCTAAGGAGTGATTTATCTTGAACCAGTGTAAACATCTAAAAAGTGTCAACTGAATTGACCGAAGAAGTGCCTGTTTCTGTTTGTCTATAAAAGCAGTTTAGACTAACTTAGAGGCAGATGTGTCCCCTGTAGATGTCAAAAGCTATATTAGAGAAATTCACACTATAGAAATTATATACCCCAGCTTTTAGCATTGTGGCAGTGTTAAAAGCACTCAACAAAAAGTGACAAACAAGTACAGTACTTTCCCTAATCAGTGCAGTTTGAAGTTCAAATCGGACATCTTCAAAGATGGCATGTTGACTGTCAGACTAAAAGTGGAGGCTGGCTAAATTAAATGCAAGGGGTAGTCTCTCCTTTCACCAGGTATGTAGCTAAGATGTCAATATTTAATATGTCAATATTCTACCAAAGGCAAGCAGATAGAGCAAGCAAGCTTTCTAGCTCAGTGTGGAGGGTATTAGGTAGGATGATCAGAAACCTGGGTCCTGATCTACAAATCCTATCATAGTTCTAATATTGTTTACATATTTTACCCAGTGACACCTGGAATGCAAAATACATACCCAGTCTCTTTATGGATCTGGGCTTTAAAGTCAAAAACAGAACAAGATGTGACAGGTAAATCTCAATACAAGGGTGACAAAGACAAAGGTGACAGTGATAGGAATCTAAACTTTTGTAGCCTCCAAGGGTTTATAGCTATTGTGTTTTTTTGGATAAGAAAAAGTGAGATACTGATGAATCACCAACAGGCCACTTGCCTAGAAAGACTGTTGATTCTTAAGACTTAATTGAGCAAAAAACTCTCAGTAGAGAGTTTTATGTATCTATTAAAATATGTATCGTTATTTTACAGTTGATACCACTGCATATTATGAATCTGTAAAAAACAGAGCAAGCTTGTTCTAGATAAGTCAGCAGTAATGTTTTATGGTATTTGAACTGACATTTTGCAGGCGCCACAGATTCAATTAGATTAGCTATTTCAGTATCTGTTGAAAATAGTAAACATTTTCTCAAGATGTGCTCTCTATATTGTACATTATGTGACATATTTTTACTTTACAAATTCTGATAACATGCCAAACAAAAATGATCCATTGTTTAGGATCCAATGTGTGCCGCATATAAACTTTCTTGCCACCTGCATGAATCTGAGAATAGAATTCATAATGACACAGACGATGCCTAATCTAGAGTAAATCTTTTACTCATTTCTAGTGGGATCTTTATCAGCAATGACCTAGAATTACAACCAACCATAGAAACAAAAAGCTCATAAAGAGAGACTGAAACAGTCAGCAGGTCTGTCCTCCTCCCACCTGATGGGTACGTCTCTATTCTCAAAATGTTTCCAACTGAATGGTTGGACATATTATGCTTAAGTCTTACACAGATGCAGAGAAAAGAGAGGCATTCTATTTCCATTTTCTGTGTATTTGTCATTCTCTCCTTAGAATTACATGGACAGATTCTTAGCTAGTGTGAATCTCTGCAGCCTTATGAAGCCCACTGTGAAGCTTCTTTCTCACTGTTAATCTGCTCAGAGGAATGCTTATGGCTGAGAGTTTTTCACGTCCCAATTATTCTTTAGCAGAATAATTCTCTTTTTTTTTTTCATAAACCCGACTGCTGTAAACATCTAGTTGTGTTCTTATGAATCTTGACAAAGTGTGTCCTGTAAAACTCTTTCAGTGCTGCAGCAAAAAATTGTCCTGAGTTTACCTCACAGTATTTATTTTTATCATTATTTATACCTCTGATCTTTGCCTCCAAATAGCGTTCACCTGATTTGTTTTAAGATATTTATCTTTCAGTGTGTTGAGAAAACATCCTGAATTACATTATAATGATTTGGTTTCTGTCTTGTAATTGTATGTTGCAGGTAAGACTGTGACTAACCATAACTGCAACTGCAGGAATGAATGAAAAACCATATACCAGCTGCCCTTCAGTGCCAGTATAATGCACCTTAAAAAGAGAAGAACAAGGAGTGGCAAAAATTATATTTTCCCCTGGGCTGAGTAATTCTAGGGAGTCTTGAAAGGACATGCATAAGGCACATGCAGAATCTTAATTCTGCCTTCTATAATATGTCAAATAGGGCAATTCACAAGGGGGAAGATAAACCATGTATTATAAAAGGCAGCAGTAAAATGGCTTCCCCCTGCAGCAAAGGGAAAACAGAAAAAAGAATTGTGACTGTGTCCGTGAGCTCCTCCTAACACAGGACTGTTTAAAAGCTCGATTTCACTCTATGTGAGTAGAGTTTTTAATATGTCTTAGATGCTTTGCCTTTGGAGTGAATGAATAAATTTTGCTGATGGAAATAGGAAGTCAAAGATTCTATTTGACTATTGTGATCACTATAAAGAGTGGTGGAAGTTTGTCTTGATATTTGTTTACAAAAACTACAATATAAATAAGGCAAATAAACAAAGAATAAGAATAAAAATGTTAAAAGACTACAGAATTTAAAGGAAAGCAAGAATAACAAATGAAAATACTAAAAAAAAAGCAGCAGAATAAATAGATGTGCTGATCTACTCAATTTTATGATGGAACTTCAGGGGTTTGCAGTGAATTTTGGCTATTTCATATGTCTCTAGTTATAACGGAGAGATGATATAGACTACAGTAACTTATGGGGTTTAGCTCATACATGAGTGCTGAAAAATTTATTAGTACCAGAAACCATAATGAGTTATGTCATACTTCTCTTGCATAGCCTCCAAAGCTTGTAACTCAATACAAGCCATGAGTGCTATCCTTAATTCAGCACTTAGAGAATCGTAACCAGAATTTGAGAATTTTTCCTATACTTCACCAGTGATGCATGAAAACTAGAAATGAACACAAGAATGTAAAGTCGATGCAAATACTCTGACCTACTGTTCTCTGTGTAGCCAAGAAAGTACTTCTTTTTCTCTTCAATTTAATTAAATCAAATACTAAGAAACTCCAGAAGTTTACAAGATCTCTTCTTAAAAGGGTAGGCTTTTCATGACACAAAGTATCTGCTGGTTCTCAGTGGCTTTCTTAGGACCTAGATGGTGGTCTGCAAGTAAGAAATTATCTTAATTTTTTCAGGAGCATGAATTTACAATCCAGAAAAATTGAAATCTTAAATCCTTCGATCTCAATGCATCCTAACTCTGGGTGGACTTACCATTTTGTGCTTATTCTGGCTGTAATAATTTTTTGGCTAAGGTTGAAGATCAGATTGGCATACTATGAAAGTTTTTATATGCAGATAACACTGTACCTTTAAATATAGAGAAATCTGATTTTAGAATATTTATAAGGAAGTTGTGTTGACTCTGTTTTCATTAGCACTCACTGTACACTAATGTATGTATTTATCTACATCAGCTAATTGCTAAAGAATAACCTCAGTTTCTAAGGCCCTATTCAAGCAATTAGAATTTCTTCTCACCATAATTATAAGAATGTTGAAAAACAAAACCAGAGCTTACATGGAGTTTCACAGATACATACTGCTACTCTTGTTTTATTGTTGTTGTGGTGTAGAGTATTTTAGTATGTGATTTTAGGTGACGTATTCTAGTTACCGGTTCCTAGTTCAGTAGTATGATTTATAAAAGTTAAAAGTGTCAATTTATATAAGTAAAGTAGTAAAAAACTTAAAAAAATAATTCTTATGTTGTTTAAAATTTCCTGCCTTTCTCATTTTTATTATATGTTTGGTTGTGGTCATTTGTCCTACATTTCAAAGGGCAAGAGCTTATTATTTGTTTCTGTCACTTTTAAGAAGTACATTTCAAAGGATTTACATTATTTTAAAAATGTATTGACAGAGGAATAAAGAAGTTACATTTCAGCTCTTTTTCTGACCTAGACAGGACAATGTGCAGTTCTGAAATATGGCTCTTACCTTGTAGGGTGCCTTGCTGAGAGTTCAGACAGACAATCTAATAAGGTTAAAGCTCTTATTATGGATTCTCCACACATGTTCCCCTAACAGTGACAAAATGGAATTGTACATGTACACAGTGTAGGTGTAACTTACACAGGTGCATCGTCCATTAATTATAATTTCATCTCAGAAAGCCTATGTTTAAACAACAACAAAATTGCAAAATAAATCTAAGTAATTTTAAGTAATCTTCAAGTGTAAGTAAAACATAAAAGAATTCAGTTGATTACTGAAAGCTTGAACTTGACAACAGGGTATATGCATTGTGGTATAGTCTTCCATTGCAGTGAAATACCAATAGAAGCTTCTCATAATGAATAAACTCATGACAGATTTCAGATTGCTTGATCAGCCCTAGTTATGGTGTTTTCTAGCTTTTAAGTATTTGACTTTGAAACTTGAAGTTGTATCTTAATATAATTTCTGTGGGGTTTTTAGTAGGCACATTGGTGTTTTATCACACAACTCTAACACACAACAGTCTTGAACTCTGCTCTCATAACACTTCAGCACAAACTCCTTGAACTAAACCTGTTGTCAGCTGTCAGCAAAGTAGTTGTGTTCCATGAATTAGAGAGGGATCATGTAGCATGCCAAAAGGGTATATATTCGCTGAGAATCTAAACAGGACAAAATATGATTTAATAAATCATGTACCACATATGGGCCATTTCTATTCAGCCTGCCATCTTTTTTTTTTTTACAGAAGAGATGAGGGAACTTCAGAGAGAGCTTCCTCAGCTGCATTTTTTTTTTTTACATGGTCAACTCCAAGCCAATAGAAATGGGAATGACAAGGTAATCACTTTTACCACATATAAATGACTGCTTTCTCTGGTGGAGAAGATACATTTTCAGATAAGAGGTACCGTGTAAGTAGATGTAAGTAGAGAAAAAGTAAGGAATAAAATTGGGGTTGCTTTGTGGTTCTTGGCTCAGAAGAATCTTTCAGATTGTTCTTTTTTCTACTGAAAAACCTGTCCCATCTTTCAGGCCACAACATTAATCTGACAGATTTTTACTGAGAAACAAGATATTAGAAGGTTCAAAAGTTTGGTCTGCACTAATTAAGATTTGGGTTGCATTATTAGTTTTGGTAACCTCTTAGGCATGTAGGAGATTTCAAAAAACATTACATAGGGAAAGAAAACATTAGTAATATCTCTAGCTGGAAGAGAATCTAGCATGCATCTCTCTCAAGTTAATAGATAGACTAGATTAATACCTAGTACTGACTGAGATGAATTATCAGTATCAATGGGAATATTTCCCAAGAACATTCTGCAAGTTTTATACAACATAATCTAAAGCAAATGAGATGAGAAAATAAAGTGCATGCTCACAGTACTGAGCTAGATTTGTTAATAAGCCAGGAATGAAGTGTAGCAGGTATAATAGTAGTCCTTAGGAACCTGGAAAATACAAGTAGATAGTTATAGGACCTATAACTAGATTCACTTATTTTGATTCACTTTTTTTGATTCATTTTTTTTTGATCACAATACAATGTTTCTGACACATTTCAGAGGATTTTATTTACATGTAAGTAAACTTAACTATGGATAGCTATGTGAAAAAAAAGTCAGAATGGTGAAATAGGTAGTTGTGAGTGCAGTCTACTGTCAACTGACATTTGCAGAAAAGAGTTAGAACTCTTGGTTCAGAGTAAGTAATAAACAAACACTGCAGTATGCAGAAGCTAATTTAATCTAATTTATGTTTATAAACAGTATATTTTATCTCTTAAAAGAAGAGAATTAACTAACCTATGAACAAGAGTCAGTATGTTTATCCCATTTTTATTATTGTTAACTCTCTTACACAAGACATAAACTGACGTAATAGAATTTTTATAGAGTTAGAAAACTTGGGTCATCTTGCTGGGTGAGCAGATATATACATACATATGAAGCTTGCCAAACCTTTGAGCCATGATGAAGGAGCTTAATTAAAGTTCATGGACAAATTAAAAGTGAGAAAAAATAGAGCAGCAAGAAATACATTAATTAAGAAAACCCGTATCTTAAAAAGAGCAGGCCCAAGGGTATCAATACAGTAATAAGTAACAGCAGGGGTGACCATAAGGCAGAAGATAAAATGGAGTGATATGGGGTAAGAGAGCAAGCTGTCCAGGTGTAAAGTTGTTATAAAGTCCATTACACTATAGTTCAAGAGTAGAGCTGAACAGCTCCGACTGAGTTTTCTGGGAAAAGCTATCCTTTAACAATGTCAAAGGTCCCACAAAACTATCTCCTGTTTGACATCAGAATGATTTTTGGTTAACTTTTTCACAGCAGTACTATAATTCTACGTTCCTATATGCATTTTCTTAGGCTTTTGGATCTGTTTAATAAATAAAAGACAAATTGTATATTTAATGTAAAACAAATAAAGAGTACTCTGTTGAAGTGAAGAATAGATTTTTAATACACTGTGAGATTTTTCTTTAGCATTTATGACTAAATTTCTAAGAAAACAATATACTCATCAGGATACTTTTATATTTTGGTCTTCACACAAACTACTCTGATTTTATTTTCCAGATTCCCTGCAATTTCTTACAAACATTTTGGAGTTTTTTGTCATTTATTTATGGCTTGTTGAGGTATTTTTCTGCTTCACTTCCAGCTCCCCCACCCCAGGTTCATGAGTGCATGACTAGAATACATCGGTCCATAATTGTGGGTAGAATCCACAGATAGTCACTATAGATTCTCTTTAGAGAAGAAATAGGTACTCCTAGAGATTGGTTCATTTAGTGCCTAGTGCTCGTTGAGAGGAATCTCATGTTGTTTCATGCTAATGGAAAGCTGACAAAAATTTGCTGTTTTAAACAATTAATTTTAATTTTTATCACAACTATAGTTGTCATTCTGCTCTATGGTGACAGCAGCTGTAGTAAGGGTGTGGTAAAGGCAAAATAGGCAAAACAGGCAGTGAGTTGATCAGAAACCATTTTGTAGCCCTTATTTATTTCCTGCTCTGACAGCAACAGCTTTGTGTATGCACAGACATGGCTATGATTTAATATACTGCCAAGAAATCTTCAGAAATCACTTGGAACAGTTATTGTTTATCAAATCAGGACAAGAATTCAATTTTACTTGTGGTACTTTTCATAAATGGTTTGATTTTAGAGAACTAACCCTGTATCTAGTTAAAATTGTTAGTCTGGTTCATGTAAAAATGATAATAAGGATGTGTCATTTATTTCTTTTCCTCACATTCTTCTGTGAGCGAGACAGGACTGGAGAAGATGACAGATGTCCCTCAGTACCAGTTATAGACGGAGAATTTTTTTTTCTTCATTTTTCCCTATATTCTCTGATTCTACTTTAAATTTTCTCCATTTTTAGGAAAAAATATGAAACATCTAGAGAAAGAGAAACTAAACCTATTAAAAAGTGCAACTTTAAAGAAATGAAAATAAAACAGAGAAGTCCATTTTTATTTTTAAATGTTTTGAATGTAACACTAACATTTATTGACATTATATTCAAACTGTGGTTAGCACATAAAACAGTTTCATATCACTATTCTGAAGCAATTGAAACTCCAGTTATTGTGATGGTGTAAGTATAATAGTCTTGTCAGATTTTCAGGGTGTCAAAGAACCTATCTTAATGTGATACGTAATATTTTACTCAATTGCATAGCTAAAATGAACAATGGTATACTTGCAGATCTAAGACTACTTCTTTACTGGAGTTTTGTTTTATTTTGTCATGGGCATACAAACCAATCTCTCATTTCTTGAAGGTCATGTGACATCTATACCAAATAGGTGTAAATATAGGTGATTTCTTCTTCAAATTGTTTCTAAACCTTTTTCCCTCTTCACTTAAATCCAGTATTTATTTTAACCTTGAGCTTCTTAAGATCTGCAGTAGGAACCTTCCAAGTGTTTTAAAAATCATATCCTGTTTAAATCTTACTCATTTGAATGCAAGTGATTTACAAGCTCAAACAGTGTTGGTTGTTCTCATTGAAGTTTATAATGCCTTAGATATTCAAATCAGTTTTACGCCTTCCATTTGTTATGCAAATTTTCAAACTTTATATATCACATGGTTTATCTACATTAATACAGCTTTCACTAACAGGATATACAGAAATAGATGGGTACTCTAAAGATGCACATTTTTATTACCTTGAATTATCATAAAAACATAAAAATAATGTGTAGCGCTCTACTCTAATCAGACTCATTTTTATGTGGTTGTTGAAAGCCCTTTTACATTCCATTCTGTGTCTGGAGGTCTGTGTATAAAACCGATTGAGAAAAAACCAAAGTGAAGACACCTGCTGGCTTATAACACAAATACTAAAATATCTTAGAGCCTGCTGAAAGGAGAATTGGAACAATATGTCATTACTGAAGGCTCACTTACAAGTTCTAATGTATTATAATGAAAACAGTATGACAAACCTAATGAGACAGTGAAGATTTGGGTAATTGTTCCTACAATGTATGGTAACTTTTCCAGCCGTTATTGGCAAACATAAAACCTAATGAGATTTTATTAATTTAAATGCAGTACATCTGCAAAACATTTCCTTAGTTGCAGTCTCCTCTGATAATCTTCCTTCCCATATGTACTTGATCCTTTTAAGTTAATTGTTCTGCATACTATATTTTCTAAACAAAATATACAAAATGCCATAAATGTGCATTAACTCATTCTGCCAGGCTTACTTTTTGAGGATACACTTTCAGAATGGTTGTACAGACTACAGCTTCTTTCCCCTCTGTGAAAATGCATATAATGAAACTTGCGTTTTTACTTGGAATTTGATTAAGGCAGCATCTTCACATAAAGCCCAATTTTGTCACTGTTCTTCACATTACCCTTCCAGGAGTCCTATGGAAACAATTCACATTTTGGAAGAGTAATATTTACTATGACTGAATAGGGTCAATACAGTCATACTTTAGAACTTCAATTATTTTTTCTATACAAGCTTGTTGATAACTGAAACATACGTCATGTTTATTATTTGGCTTTTTACTTCTTCAACTTAATAAAGCCCAAAAGTTTTAAGGAAGATTTCATAAATAATCTACCATCTGATGTGAAGTTTGTGTACTTAACATTTCTAAATCTAACCAGGTATGAAAACATCAATTTCTAAATTTTTTATTATCTTTTCTTTGGATAACTGGTGATTAAACTTCACTATGAAAATGTAATATTCGTCAGGATTTTCACTGAAATGTTGATCTTGAAACATTCTGGAAGTCTTGTTTTCAGAATTCTGACATCTCCTCAGGGCAACCTCATCAGCAGCTCAGGTTCAACGTGTCTGGAAAAGAAGCCTGATTCTTTCCTTCCAGATCTTCCTTATGTCCTATTTTAACCATCAAAATATTTCAGGTCCAGAAATTGAATGTTGTCTTTGATCTGAACCTTCTTCCAGATTCTTATATTTGGTCTGTCTATGAATTTTCTGCATGTTAGTTCTGAGGCAAGCCCATTTTTATGCAGCCACGTCTGAATCAATTTGTTAAATGTTCAGATAATCCTTTTTAATGTATATTTTGATACTTTTGCTATAAACATCTGTAAACCTACGCCACTATCTTCCTGGAAATCTCTTCAATTAGAACCACACAAGACATCAGTGAAGATGTACTATCCTTACTATCTTACTACTGATCACCAAGGATGGCACTGCTCTTTGAAATGCTTATTTGTTTGTTTGATTGTTATATTTCAATCATCTTTTGTCTAATTTTGGGGTTGCAGTTTACTTGGGGTAGAAGCTGTCTTCCTGCCTCATGTTTGTATTATGTATGTACTTAAGTGTTATGGGTGGATTCATCTGTCATAAATAACCATGACAGATATATAAATCTAGGATAATTATCTTATGCTGTATACTCATTGGAAAAAAATAAACACCTCATAAGAGAGGCATCTAGGAAAGGTCAGATTAATTGCCTTCTGAAAGTGCTATTTCTCTCTACTACCTATAAAATTAGATTATGGTAGCTAGCTTAGACCTTGATGTTACATTTCAGATATAAATGTTTCAGGTGTGATGAATCCCAAATATAACATCGCAAAAAGTTTCACTCTCTCCCTTCTCTTCATAAATCTATACACTTACTCTATTTCTGTAACCTAGGAGATATCTTTCAAAGAAATTAATTTCTTTTTTTTATTATGGATTCTGTCTTTTAAAAAATATGTAAAATACGGTCTGTTTTTAATTATTTTCATGAAAAACAAATATATACAAAAGTCTTGCCCTTGCTATAATGACTAATTTGTTACTCAGTCACCCAGAATTAAACATACTTCAGATAGTGCTGATTTCAGGTTCATTTTCTCAGCTGTATTTAGTGTTGTATCTTTTTCAAGTTACAAGGTCATAAAAGAATGACAAGAAAAGTCTTGACTTTGCAGTCTTGGATGAAAGAGCATTTCTGGATGAAGGTACCCATAACACACTGCCAAATCATGGCACAAAAAGCAATAGAGCTGTCATAAAGTTCAAAAATTATATTGTCTCTGCTAGAATAACTGGGAAGGGATCATATTCACTTTTCCCTTGAGTTTTTCAGGTCATTTTGGATTTATAGCATAGCTTTTTATTGCAGTTTGTAAAACTTTTAGGGTATGTAGTCATCTTTATCAATTCTTGCACTTGGTCAGACAGTCCTGCATCACAATATCACAGAATGTGCCTAAATTATTTATATAATTTATCCTGATTGTGCATCATACTCTCTCATGCCCTAGACACACATCCTAAGAGACAGGACAAAGACAGGACTCAAAGACTAAGTGAGCTTCATGCTTAGAAAACACACAGCATGTGGGACTTCAGGAAGCACTACTAAGAGACATTATTCTTGTAGCCTAATTCTTAATGGAACCGTATGTGGCCATAGCAAGATTCTGATCTGGAACCCTTCACTCATTTAGTGCAATGATGTAAACTTTTCTACAACTATGTAAACTTTTTTGCTCTGGCTAATTGAGGCTTGACCTTATGTAAAAAATCAAGATTTCTACAAAATGTCTGACTTCCCTAAGTAAGAATAATTTAAACTATGCAGTTTGAATTGGAAGTGTATGGGGATATGACAAAGGGTGAAATCAAGAAGTGTCTCTCTGCCTATGCTACTAGTAGTTCTAACTACCAAGGATTATGCAGACTAGTAATTTACTGCTGTCATGAACTTCCCTATAGAGATGAGGGCATCTGAAGGCAGATATTTTATAAAACACTCTCAACCAGTCTACAATGCCACATCAATGCTACCAGCATTTTTGCTGGTAGCAAGTTTCTTTCAATTTTTTCCATTCCTGTATTTGAATGTTAAGTTACAATGCTGAATACTTTTACAAGAATTAGATCAATATATTTTTGTTATAATGATTCTCCTTAGTTCTAGCAGCATTGAATATGTCTGAAAAGATAGCTTTAGAATTAAAGCCTCAGTAGAAGCTCCTATGCAGAGCTTCCCAGTAAGGAATTTCTCAGTTTGTAGTCTTGAACTATTTGTATGAGTGCATACAGCCAAAAGGGGGTGAGAGGAGTGTATGCCTTTAGCAAACCCCTGTGGGCTAATTGTAGAGTAAAGTGTATTAAATAACCAGTAAGAAAAAGAAAAAGGAAGATAGTCTGTAAGCCAGGACAACAACCAAGGGAAACTTAAATCAGCAACTGGCAGCCTCCTTTTTACCCCAAAGACTGTATAAAATAAGAAAGGTCTTGGAAGCCTGCCAGAGAAAGGGAGCTCTAAGGATTGTAGAAGCATGACAGTTTTAATTTTTCTCAAAAAAACCCTGAGAGATTCACAAGATTTCCTATTATTATTATTATTATATCACAGAAAGGAAAGATGTGGTAAACCACATCTGAAATGTTTGATTCCGAAAACCTGAACAAAGTGAAAACAGAAGATATTCCCAATAAACAGGTTTCTTGCTGAAATCTATGGAAAATATTGTTCCTGATTCCTTCCATAGAATCAGGATAGTTTACGTAGGGAGAGACCTCTGGAGATTTCAAAGCAAGATCAAACTAATTTTTAGGTCAGGTTGCTCAAAACCCTTCTCCCCCATATGACACTCATTTATTTTCTCACTTCTAAATGAAACTTGCATAGTCCCCTTCACCTGAGAGATTAATCTCAATTTCCTGTTCTTCTTGTGCCTTAGTTGTATTCTTTAACATGTAGTATTTAGTATTTTGATAATAGCCCCTCTTCACTGCACTCTTCATGACTGCAAACAAGGGCTCCAGCCTGTTTTAAACTCAGTTTTCCAACCAAGGAAATCTTGACAGACGAAGAACAGGTGCTTTGTAATGTCCAATACCTATATATAGGCTAGATGTGACCAGTAAACCTTACTTTTCTGCTTCATCAACCATGCAAAGCCAGCTGCCTAGCAAATGAAGAATGTTCTCTGCTCTCCCTATGCAAGTCAAGATAAATATGGCCATTGTCTGATTTCAATCATTTGCATCTAAAAGTAGTAAAAGTAGTCCTGTAAAACACAACCTTAACTCTATATTCCTTATATTCCTTTTCTTAAATTTTGTAGCTCTTATTACTTAAAAATCTGACCTTTATTAGAAAGTAACAATTTTGTAACTGACAGGAATGACCTACCAAATCAAGAGCAGATGATCACAAGCTATAACCAAGACTTCAAAAGGGAATCTACACTTTCTATCCATTTACTGGGACATGTCGTACCTAATTCACATGCTGTTTTTATAGTAGTAGAATAATGTGCAATAAATTCACAGATTAAACACCCCTCTATTCCAGAATAATCAATCAAAAATGACAGCTGATTGATTTCTTTTTTTAAATGAGAATTTACATATTGTTTAATCGATTTTAATATTCTTCAAAAGGTGGTTTGAAAGTCATATGTTTAAAGAAAGCTTCATGGACTAGTGTATTTTTTAACATAAATACAGAACATGACTGATTTTGATTGCTAGTATCTTTTCCTTTCTTCCTAGGATAATGCAGAGAAATCAACAATTGCAAATTCACATCCAGCAAGTATACCAATACAATTAGGGGATTTGTCAAGAAGTTTCAGTTTTAAAAGTTTGCAAAAATTTTCAAGTTGACTACAACTTCTTTACTTCAGTTGACATATTTCTTTTAAATGAAGTAGTGAATGCCTGCTATAACATGAAGAAAAAATAAGCGAAAAACTCCCTCGGGTCCTATGATTGTAGAACTCAGGTACTATAACTGGTGAGAAACAGATGGCTCCACAGCACAGAAGCATTTTAGAATAAACATTAATACAAGTTGGGATAAAATTCTTATTAGGAATGAAGTTTTAATCATGTTAACTGTTGTTGACATTGGTACTTAAAATGGTTCCATAGATTCTAACAGAAAGAAAAAAATCTTATTAATTTGAGATATGATGAATGTATGCCATTAACTGTATTATTTACAGTAAATAGTCATCTCCTGAAAAAAAATGAGTATTATTTTGGTTTCATAAAACATAGTCTATAAATATTTTTAATTGCTTTCATGATATTTTCAGTCTGCTTGTTACTAATGTCTAGTCATTTACTTGTTCTAAAATATGTTTGCTGATTTATATGTCATACTAACCCAAAGTATCTTCTGTAAGAAAAGCTGTGATACTTTGGCTATGCAATCATAAGAGTTTAATTGACCATTAAAAAGGCAGCCATTTCTTTATAGTCAACTTGACTAGACACAGAAAACCAGGATTTGTTTTTATTACTATATTCTAATAATTATACTACACTACTGGAGTGCAGTACTATAAGGGATGTCCTTCCCAAGAAGGTCAGCCTTGAAATAATCTTTCAGTCTTCTGTTTCTGCTGTTTCCTCTAGGTGGGCAGCTTTGTCGTGAATTCACAAACACAATAAATGTATCAACCTCTTTTCATAGTCTATGAAACAGATTACACTTTGGAGAATGTATTACTCCTTAGATTTTTTTTCATTCTATGAGGAGTAAAGAATCATAGAATCATAGAATGGTTTGAGTTGGAAGCAACCTTAGATATCATCTAGTTTCAACCCCCGTGCCATAGTCAGGGACACCTCTGACCAGACTTGGTTATTCAAAGCCCCATCCAACCTGTTCTTGAATTCTTCCAGGGAGGGGACATCCACACCTTCTTTGGGCAACTTGTTCCGGTGTCTCACCACCCTCACAAGAAAGAATTTCTTCCTAATAACCAAACTAAATCTACCCTCTCCCAGTTTGAAACCATTTCCCCCTGTCCTATTACTCCATGCCCTTGTAAAACGTCCCTCTTCAGCTTTCCTATAGGTGCCCTTCAGATACTGGGAGGCTGCTATGAGGTGTCCCCAGAGCATCCTCTTCTCCAGGCTGAACAACCCCCAGACTGTCTTCGTAGGAGAGGTGCTCCAACCCTCTGATCATCTTTGTGGCCCTCCACTGAACTCACTTTAACACCTCCATGTATTTCTTCTGTTGGGGACACCAGAACTGGACACAGTACTCTAGGTGGGGTTTCACAGTTTCATGAACTGCTGATCAGATTTCTTTTGATGCAGCCCAGGATACTGTTGGATTTTGGGCTGCAAATGCCCATTGCTGGCTCACGCTGATCTTTTCATCAAGCAACAGCCCCAAATCCTTCTATTCAGTGCTGTTCTTAATCCATTTCCCATCCAGCCTTTATCTGTGCTTGGAATTGCCCAGACTGTTGTGCAGGACCTTGTACTTAGCCTTGTTGAACTTCATTAAGTTGTCATGAGCCCACCTCTAAAGCCTGTGAAGGTCTCTCTGGGTGGGATCCCTTCCCTCCAGCCTGTCAACCACACCACACAGTTTGGTGTCATTAGTAAATTTTCTGAGGGTATACTCAATTCCATTGTTCCTGTTGCTGACAAAGATTTTAAATAGCACTGGTCCTGGTACTGACGCCTGAGGAATGCCACTCGACACTGATTTCCACTTGGTCATTGACTGCAACTCATTGAGTGCAACAATCCAGCCAATTCCTTGTCCACTGAGTGGTCCATCCATCAAGTCCATGTCTCTCTAATTTAGAGAAAAGGATGTTGTGTAAGACAGTGTCAAATTCTTTGCACAAGTCCAGGTAGAGGACACTAGTTTCTCTTCCCTTACCCACAACACTGTGTCCCCACTGTAGAAGGCCACCAAATTTGTCAGGCACAATTTGCCCCTAGTGAAGTCATGTTGGTTGTCACCAATGTCCTCTTTAGTTTCCATGTGCCTTAGCACAGTTTCCAGGAGGATCTGCTCCATGATCTCGAAATATCAGTCAACTTGTTCATATCCTTGATTTAACATTTATATTCCTAAATACTATTTTCATATCTGCATTTCAGTTTAGACATATCCAATAGAACAATGGCATTTAAAAAAAAATCCAAACTCACTTGTTTAATAAATAATTACATTTATTTAATAAATACATGTAAACTCATCAGTTTGAAGTTTAGAGCTGGACAATAACAAGTGAGTGTATTCCATCTTCCCAATGGAAGTTGTTGGTGTATTTGTGTATTTCATTTATCTCCATTTAATCCCTGCTATATGTTTCCATTTGCCATTCAATTAATGGTTTGTTTTATTCTATGTGGAGTCTTATGTTCCTGAATTCAGTGAATATCTGTGAAGTTAACAAGGATAATACTGATTTCTGTCAGCAATACTTTTCAGTATCCACGCCTGAAGAGCAATCCTTCCAAGATACTTCTGTGCTGTGTGGAAGATTGCTTGAGTTTGCATGATCTTTCAGTGTCCCTGACTTCAGTGTAGCATCATTCTTAGATTGAGAAAGTTTAGTCACCTGGCCTGTCAGCTCACCCCCGAGTTTGGAATTACAATGTAGTCAATAGGGAGGCTAACTTTGAGATGTGAGTTTTGAAACACCAGACGACCTGGAAGCCAGTGTGCCAAATTCAGAAAGATAATTAGATATTTCAGTTTTAGAGAATCATCATTGTCTGGTAGACTCATTTTGCCAGGAAATTCCCTCACTTCTGCTGACACAGTCCTATTCATCTGAGTAAATGCTGATGTCTACAGTATAGATGTCCAAATCTCAGCTAATCATGTTATATACCTTTATATTTAAAAGATATCTTTAGGGCATGGTTCATCTCATCCTAGAGTAGACATACACATTCAATCAGATAAATTAGGCTCTTGAAGTACTTATTGCTCTCTGCTGACTAGAAAATGACTCTGTAATGACTATCTGGAATGTAAAAGTCTGTGTTGTAGATGTCTACATTTAGATGAGATTAATTTCTTCCTAAGGATGGCTTTCAACTGCCTCATCATAGTGCCATGTGAGATGTCTTATGTTTGCTGAGACACTATAGGGTGCTGTCAGATATGAAACAGGATGACCTGAAAAATGGCAATAGGTAAGCTGTGTTTAAGCAACTGAATCCCTCCCCAACCTCTTGAAACATCTACTTAGATATCTAGATGGATTTATAGTTTATAAGAAGTAAAAGGAAAATTAATTTTACACAATCATTCACAGCTTGGAACAATTCTGAATGCCAAAAAAATTCAAGCATAAAAACTATCTTTGTCATCTGTAAATGACATAACATTTTACAAAAAATAGTTAAGGAGTTTCTGGTGCTACCTTTCATTCTACAAGACAAGGTGCTTTGTATCTATCAATTAAGTCAGTTTAAGGTTTCAACATAAACTACCATTTATAACAAGACTACTTACAAGGGGTTTTTTTTCAAATTTCACACTGTAGAATCTTTTCAGTTCACCTGTTCCCCCGTAACTTAAGACTTATGTGACTGATTTCTACCTTAGATGCCAGAAAACATTTCAGGTAATTTATTTTACAGTACCCCTTAGACCTCTTACTGTGATACAGATTAAGCTAGGTATCTCCCTGAGAAGCCAACAGTGGAGGTAGTGGCAGTACCATTCTTTACACAAAAACATTGTTATGAGGAGTTTAAATCTGAGTTTCAAGCCCTACTCACTTTGTAGAAGATTAACACCACAAAGGCTACATACAAGCTGAATGAATAACCTGTGTAAACATATCTTCATCATGGGGCTGAATAGAAGGAACTGAAAAAGTTATGTGACATTAGTATAACAATAAGGGCACCCAGATATGACTGAGAGACTCCATATTAAAGGAGTAGTTTTTGTTTCTGTCCTGAAAGAGTTAATATCAATTTCATTATATTCCAGCGAAGTAGAAAACCTTTGTCTTTCCCTTAGGGTGAAGCAAATATCAATGCAAAAATTCTAGCCAGGAAGGAGAAAGAAGATGTTTTAATTAAATACAGACAGAACAATAAAAGCCTGAGAGAAACAAATAGATTTTATGGGCAAAGTCAGAAAAAATTGTCAACAAGAGGTAGAAAACAGAATAGTTCAGGAGAGGCATCTGGACAATACTACTTTGAGTACAAGTTCTTTGAAACAAATAATTTATATGCTATGAAGATCTAGCAGAAGCTGTCTCACATGGTGATATTTGCAGCAACAAATTAAAAACAGTTCTGGAGACTCCGGTTAGATGGGTATAAAAAGGAAAGAAGTACATGGAAAAGCATAGGTTCAGAAGGTGAGAACTCAGTCATTTAGTAGGAAAACTGAGATTTAAAATTAGGAATTAAATGGGGAAAATTTAAAATTTGAACAAAAATCTACTTCAAGAAGTAATAAAAAAGAGACTTGAGAGGGGAAATAAACAGGTAAGGAGAAACTTCAAGAGATATAGAGCAGATAAGGTGGTGTTGTGGAATAGGAAAAACTGGGACTGCCTAAGAAACAACTAGGGAAAGGGCAAGGGTACTGCAGAGAGGAGGGCCAACTATCCAAAAGTTTGTTTTTCTGGAGAAGTAAATAAAATCAGTATGACTCTACTTACTAGAATTTCAAACTCAAAGTGATTTTCTTAACTAAGAAAATAATACACACAGTCTGTGTTAAAGGAGCATCATTATATTTGCAAAGTTCATCTGTAAAATCTAAGGCAATGCCATAACTGAGCAATGTTTCTAACTGCATGATGCAGTTTAAATGCTATTATAGCTATTACTATTGACATCTTTTATTAGATTTAATGACAGGCAGAAAAACAGACAAGACCTTGTATATGTATGTATAAAGTTTGTATTTCTGTTTACATGATCACATCCTAATTTTTTCATGGTAGATTACCTGTAGAAACAGAAAGATGACCTCACTGTCCAAGCAAATACATACTACTCTGAGGAAGTGGATACTTTCACTCTCTCTGTTTCACATCTTCTGAGTGATAAGGGCAATTAATTTATATCAATATCTTAATGTATTACCACTAATTATGTAATCCCTCTTTCCAGAGTGTTGAACTTCTGAGCTGGGTTTTATCTTCTTTATAGAAGTGTAGATGGCCCAGAATTTTGACTAAGGACATAGAAAATGCACTTTAAATACACATTTCACTACATGATGTTCAAAATCTGGCATTTAAAAGAAAAATTCAGAAAAAGTAAATATTTTAACATTTTTCTCTTCATATGGTGTGAAAGCAAACATTAATATTTTGGAAGTGTCATCATTATAACCTCACAGAAAAGCTTGGATGAAAATTTATAATACTGTCTTCAGAGCAAAATATACAGTAAGAAATTCTTAGGACCTAGGATCACACTGTGAATGATGTAGAGAAAGAAAATATTGAGTAGGTGTTAATAAATGAATTTATGCCATCTGTTTTCTGCATTAAATGAGGAAAGGCTCAGTCAAAAAGTAGTGGATGATTGCATAATTAAGGTCTATTATGGGTTATGTGTATGACAGAAAGAGAAGATTTAAGGTGTGGTAGACCCTTACTGATGGCATTCCTTGTTTTTCCACCTCACGATATCAATACTATGAAATTAACAAAGTCTTTGTGTGTAGTGACATAAACATAGATATAGATGTCTGTCTTTGATTTGAAGTAATGACATGAATGAAAATAATAATATTGAATATTCTACAGATTCTTTTGGAGATATTAGAAACTACTGTTACTGCATTTCTTTGAAATAGGAAAAATGTATTTCTGGGAAAAGCCATGTTCTTGGAATAGTTTTATATATAAGTGTGTGTGGATGTATGCATTTTTATATGTTGCATATGTATCATATGTACATACATAATAATTATATATTATTCCACATAATCATATATATTTCTATAATTAATATACATTTACTCTTATTATATATAATTTTTAAAAAAATGTTATATTTTTTAACTTGGAGTCATATAGTGACACTTTTGGTTATGATTGCCATATTCTCCTTAAAACCAGAAAAATATCAGTGGAACTATCTGGCTCTTTCAAAATTCAGTGTCTATCTATTGTTACTCAGCACAATTGTCAATATCTAGATATCCAAATTTAGACGTTTACAAAACAAAATCAAATCTACTTCAGTACAATAATCAACTGGGAAAGCAATTGCATACTTCATATCTAAATTATTAAAATTATAACAACATTCTATATTNCCTTTCTTGTGAATCTTCCATGTCTAGCTTTACAGGACACCAGGTTACATGACTTGAAAATTATAACAACATTCTATATTTAAAAATGAGATTTTCTGTCAGTTGTAACAGAGATTCCACCTCTTCATTTCATTGCTTTTCAATTAAATATATTAATTTGTGATACGTTTTTGACTAGAGTGGCAACTTTAACAAGATTTGTGCCTAAGTTTTCACATTGATTTGGGTATCTTACAGTAAAAAATAATTGTTTTTTCTGTTAGGTTTTTTTTTACTTTGCTTGATTTTTTATTAATTTTTTTTACATTCATTAAAAACTAGATCTGAAAATCAGGTTGTATTTCAGTAAGATACCATCAGCTGTGTACACAGTCTTTGCCACAATACCAGTCGTATTTACCACTTTTCAAAATGACTCGTTTCCTTCTTTTTACAAGTGAATTAAAAATATTAGGAAAGAAACTATCTTCAGCCATTATTCACAATGATTTGGGGATGCCTCTGAGGTTCTTTTTCCTCATCATTTGCAGCACTGCTGAAGTCCAATCATGAAAGTGATTACACTGAGCTAAACAAAATATGAGAGAATTTAAAGAGGCAGCCTCAGTAAAAAGAAGAATTCATAGGTTGGAGTGAGAAAGCCATAAGGGTATAAATCACTGAAAACCTATTGTAATCTTATAGTGTCAAGAAGAAATACCTTTTCTCCTGACAGAGGAGAGAGATGGTGTTTTTCAATAATTTCTAATGATTAAAAGGGAAAGTTTTATATAAAAATGATTACACAAAGTTTTAATCTGTTTTTCTAAAGAGCTTTGACCCAGCAAAACTCATGTAGAATTTATCGTATTTTCTGAAGTCAGTCGTAACTGTGAGGAATGTAGAAGAGCACACAACATATCTTACTTTTACATATTTGTTAAACAGCTTCTTTTTTCTTACTGTCCCTACATACTACTAGCTATCAATGTGCATTCTTATCTTGTCTCCTTTCAGCGACTCACCTGGAAAACCTTTTAGAAAATCTGTGTTACAAAGATATTATATTTTTAAAATTTATGTGGTTAGTCAAATGTCAGATTGAATGTTTACAATTGCTATAATGGAAAAACGTGGGGTGTGCTTTAATTGTCTCCAAAAGTTCCCACAGATCACTTCTGCAAATAATACCAACTAATAACAATTATTAAACATTCAGATGTGTCTTGCTTTATCACAGGAAAAGCAACTCCAGAAAAACATAATAGCAAGGTTTCTGTGTAGAATGTTGTTACTGCTCACGTAAACCAAACGTGAAGAGAAGGGCACAGTACATACAATGTGACTGCAGTAATAAACTTCTGGAAAAGCTCAACTCTGCCAGCCCAAAACCCTACAAAACTCCTTGCACAACAGGAATGGAGAAATGGAGCATAAATTAGTTTCACTATTTAGTTTGTACTCTTAAGCACATGAGTTTTGCTACAGGCCCAGTTTAGGATAAAGTGCTGAATGGAAGAACTTGAAACAACCACTTTTCCACCTTCCACTTCATGGTTATACTGGTTTATTTACTTCTGTGTGACAGGCAGGAATTGGATCATCATGTGCCAATCTGGAAAAAATGCAAAAGCTATTTCTGTTTTACATCATAGAATGAAACAAATTATAGAAGAAGAAATAGAAATAACTTAAAAAATCCTGGAAACTGTTTTTTCAAAGCTTTCTGTTCAACAGAAAGCTGAAAAAGTAAGTATCATTTCAAGTTAGGCTAGAATTGTTTGACAATTTTTAAATAAGCATATATTTGTTTATGTTTACTAATTAATTATTTATGTTGAATGAACAATGAATGTTATCCCTTGAAATATTCTTTTCTGTTCTTCAAAAGCAGTGAGGAATAAAGGAAACCAGGAGGGAAAGTCAGGCAATAGCATTCCTTGCATCTCTGTGCGTATTTTTAGTCCTTGAACAGTTGATAATGGCCAAAACTTGGAAAAGGAGATTGAGATACCTGGACATATATTTTGATACACATTATATTTTTGTGAGGCAATGATAACATCTTAGCTTTCAACAATACTATCATGGGTTTTACAATGCTGAGGTACACCATAGATTTAACCTCAATATTTTTAGGGAAAGTAGTTTTTATGAAAAAAACTCACCAAATATTGCAGAATCCTTTTCAGTACAAAAGATCATGAAACATTATAAAATTAGTAGTTTTGGTGCAAATCACTTGATTTCTATCAGAGGTAAGCCAGACAACTGAGCTCTTGTCTTATCTTGGATCTACAGAATTTCTTCACAAAAGACATGCTATTAAATATTTACTAACAATTTTTTATGGAAGTACCATATATGCAGAAACATTTTGGAAAATACATGAAAACTCAAATTCTGAGCTGGTATGCACTCATGTTGTTTCTTTGTAATGGATGTTAACTTATAACAAAAACAAATGGTTTTGCTAATACATGCGTTTGCTGGTATATATTTGTTGTGTTAATCTGTTTATACTAGTTCTATGTTCTTGAAAATTAATTCCCACTCCCAATAAAATTTTCTGTTTCATTCTGTTTTAAATAGGGAATAACATTTTGTGTCATTAAATGAAGAAAGTAAACACTCAGAATTTGTGCTGCAAGCTTTTCAACATAGTACAAAAAGTCAGTACTAGTTAAGTGTTCACATTAAAAGATTTGTCACTAATAGCTTCTGTAAATTTATAGTAGGTGTACTTAGAATATATAATATGACCTATGTGACACTTCTGATGTTTCATACTGAACATGAAATTGAGTGAGGCAACAAATTTGGGCCACTAGAGAAGAAAATATTTTCTGGCAGTCTATTTTTTTGAGATATTAGATTAAGATTACGATTTTCATTAAATATCAAAGGCTCTTCTAGTAATTTTTGGACAATGGAGAGTTAAAAATGAGCATGTTTTTTTCTTTTTTTAAAAAAAAATCTGTATACATCTCAGGGTGACAGATATGCTTATATTCTGCAGAAATGTGCTTCTGAGTGACAGGAGCCTTGAAATGTTGTTTATGTGTTTAGCTCCGAATATCAAGGACATGATTTAGTAGGAAACCATCATGTTAACACCATTAATAGCATTTTCAGCAGCATTTATAATCTTACACTGAATAAGACAATTTATTTCTAAAACAGACTGTACAGTATTTCCACATTGGAGTCGCTACTTTTTCATATGCTATCAAAAGTTAAAAGTTTCCTATTAAAACAGTCATCCCGAAGTAAAGAAATACATTAATTGATGAGAGTTCTGCACCAGAAACATGAAGGCATATACTTTTTTCTTGTTGTTGTTGTTGTCATTGCCAGAAATTCTCCTTGCATTTTCTATTATTAAAATGAATGTCAAAACAGAGGAAAGTATGTTCCTGCTGTCACAGGGTGTATGCTTAGACTACATCTGAACATTGTTTTTCTGGGAGAAGTGTTCGATGATTTGATCACCTGTCAGACGTGTCTCTGTGAAATGTCTTGCAGAGCCTTCAGTTCTCTTTCCCCTACCATCTGTGAAGCAAAGAACAAAGCCCCTTTCTATATAAGCTATGCTGGCATAGAAAAAACCCACATGCATCCATTTGGGGCTTTTGTTGTCCAGGTGGAATTCTTGGTTCTTCCAAAGAAACATACAAAATCAGTATTGCAATCTTTTTTACTCTTTATTTGCAAGCCAATATCTAATCGTATATTTCTATAATCTGCCATACATCTCCTATCTGTGGTTTTTTTTCCTTTCTTCAGTTTCTTTGCACAACAATAACATATAATGCATGTTTCTGTAATGTAATTTTTATGTTAAACCACTAAAGTTGGAACATACTAATAGTTCATCAAATAATGATTGCCAGTCGAGTTTATTGAAATGTTCTTTCACCAGAAAAGGCTTTTGTATTTTAAAACTAACAATGATATTGATTCATTCTCAGTCAAGGCAAAATAGGCTACTGTTACTCATCCTGATGATCTGTGCACCTGTATCGCATCACAGCTTTTCCAACCTCCTGGACAGAAGTAAGTATTTTAACTGTATCCTCTTATAATTTACAAAGATCTCTCATATTTGCTTTAGCAAGAAAAAAGCAGCATATAACTGTGTTTTACCTGTTACTGTTTTCAGTAATAATTCTGTGTAATATCATGTTCATCTGTATGTCCAAGTATCTAAGGAAATCTGAAAGTGATGGGTAACAAAGCTGTGCAATCAACATTTATTCATTTTTTTTTCTCCTTTAGACAAATATGTAGCAAATACACTATCAGACAACTGCAGACTCACTCTGTCTGACTCTGTTAATAACTAAATATTTATTTGAAATTAGAACACTATTTCTTTTGGAATACCATTAATTTACTCACTTTACTTTCAGGAAGATAATCCAGTTTTCAATCTTTGCTCCAAATGAGACAAAAAAGAGATATAGATCCTGCAGAGGAAATTATCCAAATCAGTGAGTAAAGGATAACAAAGCTTTTTTTGTTGAAATTATTTCATACAACGCCTGACAATAAGCATATTCCAAAGACTTTAGTTAGACTTCTCCATAGGCAAGATCATCTGATCATTAAGGACTTTCACAGCAGACAGTGGCTCTTTTCAGAATCTTGACTGGTCTGTACAAGGTAGGTGGGTGTTATCAAATATCAAAGGCAAACATAACTGGAAGAACAGTTGGAGGTGTTGTAGTGTTTGTTTTGTTTTACATTTCTGGTAAAGGAAATGCAACCATCTGGGAGATTCCTGTGCCTCCAGGATTAGGCTGCAGGTGAAAGAAAATGTTCATAAAGCAGTAGTTAGGTGCCTTATTGTATTTGTGGCCATAGACTTGTACATGTTTAAATTACACCAGTTAAATTTTAAAATGAGGACTATTAAAAATTATGTCTTATAAGAGATCTCTCTGGAATTCTCTCAGTTTTTAACATGGGACATTACACCAAAGACCAAGACACATGCCTGCGTTTTCTGAATACAGAAACCTTCAACATTTTTGAAATGTAAAATCAACATTCACATAGTATTCTCTTTATTTAAATAGACTTATTAGAAATTTAAAGCAGATGAAGATGGTTTCAATGAAATGAATAAATAATTAAGGCAAATCTGTATACTTGTCAGAAAACCATATTAAGAATTAAGAGAAGGTAGACAGCTTTCTGGCAGATCTGTCCCTTTTTTATAGCTAAAGGTAAAGTTATTTTTTTAATGCTTGATATTCTTTTCAAGTTTACTTGATCAAACCACAAACTAAAAAATGCTGCCAGGTAACTTACACTGGTAATAATCATAACCTTTAATCACAGATAAAAAGAATGATACAATGCTGTTTATTTTAAAAAATGTGGGCTTTGTATAGGAGGCAAGTTATCATGCTTCAAGCAATTTTAAACATTGATTTGACTGTGAAGTACAATAACAGATTGCACTTTGCAAACTGGTCACTAGCAGTGCATTGTCAGCAGGCCTAGACAATAATCCCCGAGTATTGTAGGACTGCTGTCATTAATAACTGAGCTTGTTAGTTAAAAGCTGGCAAAGACTCGAGTATTTAAGAGGATTACTGTTATAAACCATATTATAATTTCAAAAACATTCAAGGCCTTATTCATTAAGGGCTTTTGCAACAGAAACATCTACATCAGATTAGGATTCTATTTTGAGAAACGACTAGGGTCTTGACCTTGCAAATGCTTGCAGTGGACCCTTTGAAAAGTACCTAAGGGAATCAGGTATTCAGCTTCAATATACAAAGTCCATATTTTCTGTAAGAAGTCAACCCACTGGTCAGCCATCCCCAAGCAATGATGAAATTGCTTGGATTGAGATTCTATGGGTTGGAGATCTTGACAAGAAGCATGTTTCAAGCGCTGTGTTTATTAGGTACTGATACAGCTAATTCTACATTAGGCAGTTCACTTTCATCCTTAGCAGAAATATTCCTTCAAATCTGGCCTTGATAGAATAAGACCATGAAGAGTCACAAAGATTATCAAGGGCTGGAGAACCTACCCTATGAACAAATTCTGAAGGTGTTAAGTCTCTTCTCCCTGAACAAGAGAAGGTGCAGGGGGGACCTCATCACAGTAATCCAGTATTTAGAGGGTAGCTACAAAGAAGGGGGGTGATCTCTCCACAAGATGCCACATAGAGAATACAAGAGGCAATGAGTAAAAGTTGCATCAGGAGAGGTTTCATCTCAATAAAAGAAAGAAACTTTTTACAGTGAGAACAATCAATCACTGGAACAACCTCCCCAGGAACATAATAGAGTCACCATCCCTGGATGTTTTCAAGATACAATTAAACAGGTTGTTAAGCGATGTCTTCTAGGCTCCCTCTCCTGTGGAAGAATGGATCAGATGATCTCTTAAAGTCCCTTTCAGCTCAACTTGTTCTATGATTCTGAGATTCTAAGACCCTACACTAATTCTTTTCATAGAAGTACAGTTTTTTTCAAAGCTTCTTCAGCCACAAGAGTTTTGTTGTTTTTTTAATTTTGTTTTGTTTTTTTTTTCCTGAAGAACAACGTTATAAAAGAGGATGTTGTCTCATATGTTCTATCCTTATTTTTATCAAAGATGTCCATTTTTTCTTAACAAATTTTCGATGGTCACATAGGCCAAGACCACTGAAAGTTCCCCAGTCATTCTGTGGCATGCTCTAGCCATAGATTATTTTTTTTTGCTTTTGTTTTGACCTTTGTTTTGCTTACATGGTGTGCTATGAAGAATTTTGTGGCATGTGTTTTTCAAGGTGAAAGTAAATATTTGTACAGACTTTCTGTAATGTATGTCTTTTAACTGACTGAATAGCATCTAGAGAAGCAGAAACAGAGTTTTAGGCAATCCCACCCAGTGCTTAGCAATGAGATATTGGAATTCTTTACTCATCCAAGACAGATGACTGATGGATAGTGATATGAAATTGCGTGGCTTGGTCATTTCTATACTACATATCACCAAGGCAAAAGTGGGATTTCATAATATGGAAATCAATTAAATACAAAATTAAAAAGAAAATAAATATAATTGACAATTGAGGCCTAATAGCTGAGATAGCTAAACAGAACACATCCTGACTTTTATTCTACTTTAAGTGTATACTTCAGCCTTTCATCTTCAGGGCTTCTGTGATCCAGAAGATACTTTATCCTGTATTTGTCTCTACGTTGTTTATGCCTAAATCTGTATGCAAATTAATAAGAAAGAATACTTTCTTTAAAAAAACAAACAAAAAAAATGTATACATACACATTCATATCAGCGTGCACAGCTACCATTTGTAATAATGTAAATTGACACCATATTTAGATTTTTAGTCAATTGTTTCCCGGAAAGCAATTCTAATTGCTGTTAAGGTGCAGTGGAAATCATGTTCAGAGAAAACTTCTCTTACTTTGTATCTTTTCATGTTGGTATTACATGCTGCTTATCTGTAAACATGTCAGAAGTGAGAGTACATCAACATCTGCAACATGTTCTTTTCGTTCATCTTCAGAAGGATGACGATCCTGCTTGTCAGTGAATCAAATTCTCAGTTTTTCTATCAATAAGTCTTTTTTCTTCCCTCTCTTCTGTTTTCTGCTCCAGAATACAATATTAAGAAATAAGACACTGATGTTATGTTACGAATCAGTTGAAGTAATAGTAATGTTGCAAGTCTCATCTTCCAGCTTTATGGGTGTTTTCTGACAAAGCAATCATAAGAATTTATAACTGACCTGTATATGACCACCTAAATGCTAAAGAAGTTGAAAGAGATATTCCATAAATATTCTATATCACTTAACATCTTAAATCTATTTAAAAAACAAAACAAAAAAACTAATTACGTGTCATCACAAGAGATCTAGAAGAGCAAATTGAATATTTATTATATGTAGATTAGATCTAATTTCGATGGTAGTTATTGAAAGATCAGTACAATGAGACTTTTGTGCCAACATTATAGAAAAATATTGGGGCAAAACAATGAATGGAAGTTTGATGAAACACTGTAACAGTACTCTTATATACTGTAAATGGAATGGGAAAGACAGAAAGCTATTGATTTACTCTTTAACAAAATGACCTTGTAATTACAAATGATTAATCCAAGAGACATTTTATTTATTTATTTTTAAATAGATTAATATTATTTACTTACATGTTTTATATGCATATCAATATATATATAAATATATATGTATATTCTTTATATGTATTTTATGTGTATACATATATTTGACTCAAAAGTTGAGCAAAAAACAATTAATAATTCCTTTAATTTTTGACTGAATGTGATATGTATTTCAGTCCAATAAATAGAGTTAAAATAATTTTTAGTTAACTAAACCTGAAACAATGCATAAACAAAATTTAAAAATAGATTTAATGTAAAATTAAAAATGTAAATTTTCTTAAAAATCTTCAGAAGCTTCATCTGACTTTATCCATAAATTCTAGGTAAGGACAGTTCTGCTTGACTCTGGAGTTTATCTTAAATACTTGGGATAGATTGGTGAGTTTTTAATACAAAATTCAGCCTAATGTTGCATACATTTAATTCTTGAGTAAACCAAATGTACAGAACAACAGAATTTTTTAGAGCTCAAAAATATTTTTTCAAAATTGGAGAAGATTTAGAAGATGATATAACTGGAGTATCTTTATGAACCTTGAAATCTCACTGACCTCATTAACTCACTAAGGAAAAAGATAGTGATACATACACAATTTGGCAAGCAAAAACATGAACAAAATGAAAAATTTAAAAAGACATGCAGAAGTAATCTTAGTTTTGTTTTATGCTTCCATCCTCTACTGCACTTCAATATCTGATATTTTTATTATTGGCAGAATTTTCAAGTCACTCTTCATGAAAAATTTAATGAGTAAACATCAGTCAAAGATGTTTGTAGTGCTTTTAAGATGCTGAGGTGCTCACTGAAGTTCTAATATATTTTCTGAACAAAAATGTTTATATAAAGCTGATTCTTGAAATCAATCTTCATTCATAGCTATGTGATAGAAAGATTCATAAAACACCTTTCACCTGTAAAATCAAATCTATCACAGTATATTGATAAATATACTTAGATACACATTGCAAATGCAACTGGATATTTTGTTCCAAAATCTAATTTTAAAACTCATCAATAGCTTCATTTAAAATAATACTACATTCTATTAGAGCCAAAAAGAAGGGTGGACGGCATGAATGGAGAGATATTGTGGATTAATAATGTGGCCTTTAACTCCTTTGTCTGAGGTCAAAACTGACTGAAGCAATACTTGAAAAGGACATATGGCTACAATCCATTTTAATCTAAAATATTTATTTTTTTTTATGCTCTATTAGTAAAGGCAGATATCACATTCTCATGTAATTGTCTCCTCTTCCTGTGATGGCTCAGGAAAGTGTTTTCTTGTACTACAGTAGAACCACATTCTCTGCAAATCAGTTCCCAAACAGACCATATGGAAGTGTCCTGCAAAAATATAAATTACTGGGAACCAGACTAGTTTGAAGTTGTGAATTGTTCCTGCCATGGAAGTAAAGAGTATTTCAAAAATATGGACCCAATTTCAATGTCAAGATACTTTGAAATTGGGTACCAGTTTTTGAAACACTCTGTATTACACAATATTTAAAAAGAACCCAAGGAAGAATCCAAAAGATAAAGTTTGTTTTTTGAATTAAGACATGTTTTATGGATTATTTTGTTGTTGTTTAAATAATCCACTTTGGGTACGTATTCAAGACTATGCAATGTTAACTCACAGATTAGGAGGCCACTAGGTGACATTGTTCACATGCATTTTTACAAGTGAACAAATATTCTGTTTCTTCCTGCATTGTGGGAGTAAACAAACAAAAAAGCAGTATTTTGAAGATAAATTAGTTTTCTTGCTTGTTTTTCATTAGATGATTTCTTTGACCATATTAACCAATTTTTTTAACCATAGGAAAAAATACACAAAAAATATTTGCTTAAACAGTACCCTGTTATGTCTCCCATACTGTCTAGAAGACAGCTTGTTATTCTTGTTTGAGGTAGAACATTACAGTCTTGTGTTACAATACTGACTTTCCAAGAAACAGAAAACTGGAAAAGTGACTTCTGATGGTAGGTTTCACATGATTAGTATGGTTAGGGAAACCAGTTTATTCTGTATCTATGTATTTGGTATACAAGCCTCAGTTTTTTAGTCAAGTTGTAAAACTCATTGGTACGTATGCATGGATATCATATCACAGCTTGTAGTTCTATTACACATTTTCAAAAGGCACAAGCCTGAACAAAAGCACAGCAGTAGATTTTATCATATATGTGCAAAGAAAATTGATCACAATTTGCGCATGCATAAAATCAGAAACCCATTAGTAGATAGTGAAAACAAACATTTAGGATTTAGCAACTTCTTGGTATGTCACACTTTTATACATACAAATCTACTTATAAATTATTAAGTCTATATAAATGAAACCTTATAAAATATTAAGTGTGATCAGGAAATGTAAGAATATATATGTTGCAATTTCCATTTAGAAAATCATAATAATTAATAATATAAGACTAGCATACCACTGACACAGAAGAGAACTAAAATGTGTTTACAATGCAGAGAAGATCTGTATTTTATTTTTACCTCAACATGAAGAAAAATACTGATTATAACTGGGGAAAAAAAAACAAAACCAAAAGCCTTCTCAAGTCCTTAACATCCATAAATAGATGGGACCTTGAATTAATGAGTTCTTTGACAGGAAGCACCTTTATCAGCAATTTCTCCTAACATTGGATCTGAAACAAAAGTCATTGAAGGTTTTTTTTCTTTCTTTTTTTCCCTATTGATTTAACTTGGCTGGCTGCCAATTTGTAGAATCAGCATGGTAAAATCTAGTAGGACAGGAAGATGAATTAAACAATACACAAGTTAAACAGACCCACTGTGCTGAGTCAGTTGTGACTCAGAAAGAACAGTACTAATACACCAGAGTCACAGTCTGTTATATTATAGGAAGTTTCTCATTTTAAATATTGACAAAATTCAACATTGCACAGAATTTAAGACATGACAAGGTCAAAGGGCAAGGTAATGTTGCTGCAAGTCAAAAGAGGTGAATATAAATTATCTGAGAAAAGCCAACAATCTAGAAAAGTGGAAAACCTTTGTAAGAGGGGTTTGAAAGAGCTAATATCTGAAAGTTTAATCTTCAAGGTGACTCCTTTATTGGAATACACATAAGAAAGATTATTTGGTAATTATTTCCCAACTTCAGAATATAATAGTAAACTTCAGTGTTTCTTCAGTTTCCTGATCAGTATTTTTTTAGGAGTTACTGCTGTTGTTTCAATGATAGGCATACATCACACATATTTGCATACATACATGCTTGTTTTCTCTTTCTCTCATGCACACACACTTAAAAACAGGTATCTATAGTCTCCAGATATTTTATGGGTTAACATTACTGAAGAAAAAAAATCATGAAATATTTGTCTGATATATTTACTTTCAGATAGTTCTATCTAACTAGCCACACTGCCCACTATCAAGACATTCCCACACACATCCAAATTTTGCTCATGTTCTTGAGAAATATTTCAGAAAAGTATATAATGAAAAACCTATTGTAGAAGTTAGAGACAGATCAGGAGAGTGGATAAAATGTAAAAAGGAAACAAATACCTACAGAAAATTAAAACAGTAAAAAATATGTAGAAACGAACTGTGAAAAGGAGAAGAAAGAGAAAATCGGAAATATTTTAACTCTGGAATGAGAAAAGACTATAAGAACATCTGGTATGATCAAAATAAAATCAACAAGAAGGGACTCATGTTCCATAATCCTCAATCTCACAGGATGAATTAATCTGAAATGTTTTCCTTTAGGATTGACCAGCTAGTTTACCCTATAATGCTTTAACATCCTTTGCTACTGAAAATTTTTCTTTTCCATTTATGTGTTTGGAGTGTTGAATATTTCACATAATTAGTAAGTGTTATCAAGCCAGAGCAAAACAGTGCAGTAGCTGGCTGACTGCCCAGAAGTAGAAAAAGAATAGTAAAATCTTGCAAACAGAACAGGAAGAAAAGTTAAACAAGAGACAAATCCTCTATTTTTGGCACAGATTCAACTTGGCAAACTGGGAAATTACAGATGGAAAGTGAAAGAAAAGTTATGAAGAAAATAAAAATATGCAGTCAGATAATTTTACTGTATTCATCATTCCATCAATCTTTGGATAGCAGATACAACATATGACATACAATATACTAATGAAAATTAATCCCTTCAAACTAGAAGTTCCTGAGATAACTAAGCCAAACAGATGAGGGAAGATATTATCAGATACATTCATATGAAGGCAGCCTATTCAGGAAGAAACAGAAGTCAATTTGATTCTGTGTTGGTTGAGCAGCAAAAGAAGAAAAAGAGCTATGACAGCTCAAAGATATAATTGTACAAAATATTTTTAAAAAGTTGTGTAAAGAAATGAAGCATATGGAATACATTTTGTTTTGTTTGTTTTGGGTTTTTTTTGGACAGCAGTATGGAGATTCACATTCATATGTCAAAGCTTGACAAAAGTAGTCTCATTTTGTCTGTTTTGTCACCTCCTTCACTTCCTCCCTTTTCTGTGAGGTTGTACACTCTTTCTTTCACATACTCCTTATAAAATCCTACAGATCTCCTATATCAAGAGATTTAAAACATGAAGGATCAGATTTTTGCCCTTAATGTATCTTATCTGAGTATTCCAGAAGTCCAAGGGATAAACATGGACTGTAACTGCTCTGGAAGGTATTTTCTTAATGCAAGGGCAAAGAACACTTTAGTAGCCCAAATTGTATAGTCCAAACACAGGAGAATGCCAGAGGTAAGAGCCAATGTGTTGGCAACAAAAGTGTTCTTAATTCATCATCATGAAATGTCATCAATACAGCTTGGATTATGAAAAGAAATAGATTAAGATGTTTACAATTTACAGCTTATTGTACTGGACATGAACAATAAGAGAACTTCTCTTATTTTCTCCCACAGTTGTAAACTTTCCAATAAAGGTATCATTCAAACACCATGTATACCTGACTCAACAACATACATGAGTGCTGAATTATTCAGACTAAACTTTCATGAAGGTCACTTACATAAATATACTTGATATTTACTAGGTAAATTTACCCATGTGATTTTTTTTTAAATGATGACAGAAAAAACCCAACATATTTTAAACAGCTAACAACGTGTGCGTGATTGACATCAGCAGTGAGTGCATATGGTTCAGAATTTAGGTTTGTGTGATCTTTTCTGCTCTTTCTTGTGATATTAGTGGTCTCTGTGTCAATGTTTTGATTTCTTAATATCAAAATTTTTTGGTATCTACTTTTGTGTACATATACAGATTACAGCAAGCTGTAACACAAATACTGCTTTGAATGAACTCATTGTAATCAGAAGTTATTCAGAACTGACAATTTATTGAAAAACATCTGTGTCTGAAATTTGTGAGTGAATTAAAGCATACATATTGCAACTTTACAACTTCCTGTGCTGTGAGGTGTATATTATCTGATTAGACAAATAATCAGGCAATATAGTATGAGAAGGGCCACTCATACTGTTCCCTAAATTGCTTAACAGCTACTATAAATTGTGAAAATACTTCCTCTTTTTATCTGTTTTTTAATTAAAACAGAATATTTTCCAAGATCACCAGCAACTTCAGAGAAAGGCATTTCAGAAACACTTGCAGAATCTTGGCATATATTTTTATTCTACTCTGTCTGGTTACATTAGACTGTGTAATAGGGTGAAGGTTTTACCTACTATCACACTCAGGAGGTTAAGCACAATATGGTCCTTCCATATGGTATTTGTGCCTAAAAACCAATGAGATTAAACTGCCTATGCTCAACATCACTCCATATGTTCATCAGAATAGCCCACAGGTCTTGATAGAACCAGTGATTTTTTAGAGAGTTAAATAAATACCTTTAACAACGCCTCAGAAACATCTCAAACACTGCCAATAATTATTGTGTTTTACCCCTCCACCCCCAGTTATGCTATTATATGTTATTTTAATGGTTATTTTGTTTGTTTCCAGTATGAATTTTTCCTTCTTAAATGAGCATAATTATTTCACTTCTACACTGGAAAACTTATGTTCTATTTAGGAAAAGAATAATCTGGTTTGCACTTTAATATAAAGCAGAAAAAGGATACAAAGTAAGTCAGTCAACAGTTCACATTAGTTTCTTTGCTATATATTTCAGTGGTTAGTAAATTCAACCTTTTCAGTCACATCTGATTTCCTTCCTAATGTTCTTGACATTTAATCTTGATACTGAAGTCACATGGTAACAGTAACTTTATCAACACAGAAATCTCAGGTTTTGGAAAGCACATGTGCAACTCCAGAAGTAACATCCACAGCTCTCCTACAGTTGAAAGTTCCCTCTCCTCCTCCCAGCCTTGAGTAACTAATGTATCCTGAAACGTGAACATTATTTTCTTAATATTTTTTGATTGTTCAGCAATTTAAGAAAAAATCTAGCAAACCTCTCTCTTTTCTTCTGCTTTAGGTGATAATCACAGTTTTTTACCTTTCCAACTGGACTAGGGTGAAAGAATAGGAATACTAAAATCATACCCTAAAGGCAAGGAGGCTAAGAGTGAGGCTAGACTAGTAATAGTTAAAGAAGACACCTTGTTCAAGGAAGGTAATCTTTGGCTTTATCTTTGCATTGCTTATAATAAGTCTGCATTCTTTTTGGTCATTATTATTTGTGCTCTTTTAGTTGATCCTTTTTCTTACTGAATATTGAATAGAGTGGTGGCTTCCATTTGATTTTGTGTCTTGTTCTTCCATCATTATCTTTGGCTGACTGAATCACACACCACTTGCTCTCTTTCTCTGCCCTCTTTGCCCCGCCCC
>VZRW01001610.1:40508-80307 GCA_013398125.1 Aegotheles bennettii
CCCTCCCCCAGTGAAAAGACAATACTAATAATATCTCTCTATCCTGAAATAGAAACTCTTTATTCTTGTCCCTAACAGGTCAGGGAAGATTTTCTAAACCTTCCTGAAACAATGATATTAATTTGCTTTGGACGAATAATCCAATGCATAGTGGGTTGTTTATCCCAAGCAAATACTTAAATTTGTAAAGATCAACTTCTAAAATGTTTCAATAGAATCTAATCACAGAATGACTATTTGAAATCCTAGTCAACCTGAATATATTTTTTTTTGTTTTTTAATTGTGATACATTTTGAAAATCACTTATGTCTTATATACCAAGATTGTTTAGGGTACACTTTGTTAACATTCTGTTAACTCATTTAACAAGGAGTGTAAATGTGAATGAACACAAGGAGCTGCTGATATTAATAATGATGTCTGTCACTCAAAATGCTGTTAGGTGCTTAGGTATTTAATGGTTCCTTGATAGACATAAAAAACCTAATATTTAATTTGAATTATGGTTTTCTGAATTACTGTATTGCAGAAGGAAATACCTTCATTTTATTGGCTTAAGGTATTTTACTTTACACTACTAATCTTACATCAAAAAGGGATTATTTTACACATCATTGCAGTCTTTATAACAGCTTAAAGGGACCTCCTTTCAATGCTGCTTACAGCTATCATTCAGGAGTAATAACAGAGTGGGTTTAAAAGAGAATATCCCTTCATCAAGTATCTAGTAATTTTCCTCATTTCTCTTGTATCTTAAGAAGGATTTCCTTTTTCAATTGACTGTTTGAACTATAAGAATTCAAACTTAAATTTCTCATATTCGTTTTAGTCCTATGACACAGAATTGGAGTTATTCCTGATTCTGTTCAGCAACAAAGTCATTTTATGATATTTTTCTAGCTTTGATGTATTTTTAATAGCAGTATCAGTATAAAGACATTGAAAGTAACACAAAATAAGAAGCCAAATGTAAAATCAATATAACAGATTCTCACAGAGTATTTAAATAGAAGACGATTCTCTCTGTAAATCAAATAAATAAATAAACAAACCACCATGACTTCATTTTTGCACAGTACTTGATGTTGGTTTTGATTATTCTATTTTTAAAAGGAGAAAATCTATCTAGTCCTGTTCTAGTGTGTTCAAATTATGGGAGCTCTCTTTGAGATCATTTCTATTACTGTACTGGGACAACCCAGATTAATTAGCTTCTGTTATCTCTTACACTCAGAATATAAACATACCTTTACGAGAAAGAAGTAAGTGTCACACAGGTACATATTTAAAAATCGTGTACATATTTTGTCAACCATCTCAGTAGATTGGAAATTCCACCACTTACTTAAAAAATTAATTTGAAACCTGCAGGTATATCTGTAAAAATAGTAGTAAAGATATAATGGGAATTTTTTACAGTTTTGTCTCCCTTTAAATCACTATTTTGTGGTATAATTATAATATTTTCCCACACAATAGGGAATTAGTTTTTTGAACAATATCAATTACAATTAACAACCCAATTTTTGCCTAATGTGCAGAATCATTTTACATCCTGTCTTGGTTTACTCGCATGAACAGTGGAAATGATATTTCAAACTGTTAGGACTGAGATTCACAGATCCAAAATCTTAGTTAAGGTATAAGGATTAGTATTTTGTTTTAATTCAGCAAAGCACTTAATCATATTTTAGTTTCAGAGACTTGGAGATTTCACTGACTTTTTCTGTCTAAGCATGTTATTTTCAATAAAGATCCTAATTCAATATAAAGAGACAAGTGGAAAGACTTGTAAGGTAAGGTTTTGGAATCTGCTTTTGAGCCTAACAGGAAGGGTTTTTTGGGACTAAGTCCCTCTGAACCGTTGAAACTATTTTAACCCTTATGTAAAGGATGCATCAAAATAAAGTACAAGGGTAGTGGTGCAAAGAAGTTTTGGCAATTTGAAAGGTAAACTTGGATGCTATATACACAAAAGAGCCTGAGGTTTAATTTTACTTTATGCCATGATTCTACCAGTAATTCAAGAGCTCAAATGCTCTCATAAAACCTCTGAAACCTCAGTCTGTTCAGGAAATTGGGTCAGCAAAGCTATTATAAAGAAAATTATCTTAGAAAGTTGACTAGCCATGTTTGTACATGCCTATATGCAGATTTATTTATTTATTTAATTAATATTTTAGCTCATCTGCAGTGTTTAAAACCAGTGACATGTTTAGAACACAGTATTTTGGATAAGATAAGAGGTAAATCCAGGGTACATTTTCCTAACAAAAGGGCATGAGAAAACCAACTAGTTCCATCCAACACCTTTAAAAACCGTTTTTAGCAAGTGTACATTCATTAATTGTCCTCAGAATTTGTTCTACCTGTAGGTATTGGAAATCAAATCCTGGCAGGTAGATTCTTTTTGTCTCATCCTTGACAATATAAGAATACTATACATACAAACGTAATAGAAGAGAAGGCTAGATTTGCATGTACCAGAACTTTGTTTATTGTTGGTATAGAAAGCATTTTTGTAATACAATGGTAGAAAAATAAGGTTGGAGAGGAACTCTCAAGTCATCTAGTCCAACCTCCTGCTCAAAGATGGCAGGAAGTTAAATTGGGCTGCTAAGGGTTTTGTCCATCTGAATTGAGACTGTCTCTAAGGAGAGAGATTGCCTATGAGTGCAACCTGTTCCACTGCTTAACCACTCAGTGTGAAGCGTTTTTCCCCCCTCATGCTGGAACCTGTGACTGCGGCCTCTTGTCCTTCCTCTGTGTCTCTCTGAGAGGACAGTGGCTCTGTATGCTTTATCAAGTGTAAAACTGCAATTAAGATCCAACTTTGCCTTCCCTTCTCCAGCCTAGACAACCCATTTGACTTAGCTTCTCCTCATATGTTACATACTCCATGCTTCAAACTTTCTCCATAGTATTCTGCTGGATTTGTTTCAGTATTTTTTGGTATCTTTCCTCTTTTTCTTTGTTCATGAAGAGCCAGTTGAAAGTTTCTGAATGCTTCCTTTTTCATGCAATTAGCTTCAAAACAGCAGTGAGAAATGACTTTCAGGTTACCAGTGTAATTAAGAGAGAGTAATGTCGCACATTCACATACTCGTCTCACCACCACTGAACAAATCCATTGGCTTGATTCTAGTTTCTGTGGTGGTGGACCATTCCATGCAGAATAGACCATTCTTTTCATGGACCATTTCATACAGAAACTTGACAACTCATGATCCAGACCTCTTTTAGGGGCAGGGAATATTCATCTGTTTACATATCCATTTTTCTGTCAGTAAATGAAGAGTAATTTGTTCTCAAGTGAATCTTGGTATTTTGATCAATTTGCAACAGAGTTACTCTCTTTTCTCTGCCAGACTTACTGAGATACTATACTTCAACATTCAAAGTAGAGGCAACATTTTCTATCATCTATTTAGTTTGACACACTTTTTTGCTGATGTAACTTCTGTATAAAAAAATGTAGTTACAAAGGGTACATAATGGCTGTTGTAGGTTCTGTTGAGATTTTATGAAGACATTTCACACCTAGTGCTACAATTAAAAAAAAAATAAGGGGGGGGGGGGGGGGGGGGGAGTTTAAAAAGTATNGAGTTTAAATAGTATGTATTTATTCCATAACTGTAGATCAAGCAAATTTTTTATCTAGGAAGCTGGTCTTGTTGGCCAAAGATGTAGCTTCCAATCTTGTATGTATATCAAAAATGTAAAACAGGACTACAAGGAAAAAATAAAAGTAAGATTTAAACCTTTTTCTGTCACCACCACAGAAATTTTGTTTTGCAGTTCATGAGTCCAACATCCAGAAGCTGATTTAATCCAACCCTCACGGGACAGAGCAGAAGCGAGGCCTTCTATCTGGGTTACTATGAATGGTAATATAAAGAATATTTGCCAAAAAATATAAAGGTCTTCCGTCATTAAATGTTCTCATCAGAAAACCTTGCAAACCTTACATCTATGGGCACTTTGTGTTTTCATCACAGTTTCAAATTAATTAGTGAGACTATTTCAAAAGCTTTAGTCTAGGCTTTGGTATTAAGAAACATGCATTAGACATTTCCTGTTTGCATTTCTATGTTGCTTGTTTAAAGAGTTCTTTTACTTTCATTGAAGACTGTCGAGGTCCTTAATGTACAATATTGACAGAGTAATAAAAATAGCAAATTATGTTTCTGGTTGTGTGCCAACTTCATTAAATTCTCAGTCATATCAAAAATAATGTAGAGGACAAAAGAAAAACAACTTTATTCAAGCTTAATCAGGATTTCAATGAAATGTATTGAGGAATAACCAGTATATTCCTTTTCCACTAAACAAGTACCCCCATATATCGCTTCCTGAGTCATGATAAAATTCTGTACTTCCCTTTTCCTGGATGTATGTTAAAATCATGTCTGGCAATAGTCTGCTTCCTATGAGTTTACGTTTCTGAAATAATGCAATACATTTCCCCTCTCAATTACAGTATCACATGATCATATATTTTGAGGTATCAAACACTAACTTCCTAAGAAGGTTTTAATACTGAACCTGTTGTACACAGTAAGTAAGACTTATTCTATCTAGAGAAAGATTTGAAGTAAGAAAATATGAGACCAACTGAAAAAAGAAACCTTTCAATGACACAACTACTTTATCGATATATCTTGCTGACACTAGGGTTAGTTTTTGAGTGTCACAGGTTAAAATTCTCAGTCACACAGACTGGGAAACTGGACAGTGTTCTACAGTTTTTGGGTTATGTTTTATTTTGTTGTTTGTTTGTTTTTGTTTTGTTTTGTTTTGTTTTTAAATGGGGAAGATAGCATTTTCTTAAACCTCATCCTGGCAGGGAACTGGAAAATACTTAATGATGGTATCCAGTTTCAAGAGCTTAGGATAACTTCTGCATTCTAGAATGATATGCAGTATATTTTCCTATTGTATTTTGTAAAATACTTAGTCTCTTTGAGAGTTATGTGACAGCTCAGTAGGGGTTTTAAGTAGACTTGTGCATTTAAAACTTTCTTTCAATCTTGTTTTTTTATAGCCAGTCCCTGCTAATTTAGCTTAGTATGTTTTGTTTAATCCTAATTGCTGTAATAGAATTGCAGTAGTGGTATCAAAATATCAAAAATGCTTTTGCGTTCAAGTCTGTTAAATTATATTTAAGAAACTAAATATGTATTTTTTCTGCCAAAATGTTTTATCCTTTTTTCATGACTGGAAATAAAGGTGAGTGAAAAGAACTAGTTAATTGGCTCATGAAAAGATAGTTTCTCTCCCACGTGTAAGGGAGGAGCCACAAAAGGCATGCAGATACTATGTAGAGAATAGACTAGAAAGATTTAAGAAAGCTGTCTGCATGGAGTGAAAAGATCCACAGGAGAATAAGTGGTGCAGAGGTGTAAGCAAGATCAGGACTGTACACAGCTTCAAAGCTGAAAGAAAGATTAAATTTAATGCACAAAATCAGCAGACACAAAGCTACTACAATATTAGTCACAAAGATTGAAACTGTGGGAGAGGAAGACAACCTAATATACCTGAAATCAGAAAACTGAAAAGCAGACAGAAGAGTTTCCTGTAATTGAGATAAGAATGGTCTTATCTTTAGGGGTGGGGAAAAAAGGACCAATTACATAAAAATGTACGCAAAAAGAAATCTATGTGAACCAAAACATTACACACTGAGATGGAATAGCAGGAGTTGTGCATGACTGTTAACAGAGAATGAGAATGTGATTCCTCCAAAAATTGAAGGAAAACAAGAGAGAGAAAAATTTAGTATGATTGAAAAATTCAGCTAATGGTTTTGATTGCTCTCTCGCAAATTTTTGTTCATTGAATTAATTTTTTGGGGGATAAAATATGTTTTATAGAAGACTCAAAATATTTGGATTTTTGAGGAACAATTTCACAACTTTTATATCTGACTCTCTCTGGTTAACATTTATTATCCTTTATAGTGCACATTTCCAGCATTCCTCTGTGGGCCTGGCCTACTAGCACTTAAAATGACTAATCTCATAAGAAAATTCCTAAACTAAAGAATAGTAAAAACTGGCAGCTCTATCAGAATAATACTTTTACTAAGGAATAAAGTAATTACTATCCAATAGGGAAAAAAACTTAATTGCAGCAGGTAGCACAGGACTAAATAAATCGAAATTCCATATTATAGGGATAGTATTAAAAATGGGATTTTAACTATACAAGCAAAATGGTGCTACAAATAGTGAAATTTTGAGAGAAAAATTAGAATTTGAAGATCAAATGAACACTATGGATGACAAAATGTGATTATGCCCTGTACTTGGTCTGGTTGAGATGGAGTAAACTCTTTTCATAGCAGCCTGTATGGTACTGCATCTTAGATTTCTGACTAAAAACAGTGTTGATAACACAAGGATATTTTAGCTACTGCTGAAATGTGCTGGCACAACAGCACAGCCTACCCTGTTTCTCACACTGTCCCTGCAGTGAGTAGTCTAGAGGTGGGCAAAAAGGTGGGAGATGAAAGAGCTAGGATAAATTTGCCAAAGGGGTATTCTGCAATTTCTGCAGTCTTGCAAAAAGCCTGTTGCAGTTATACCTCCCTGTAAGTCACTCAGATGTTCTCCCTTTAAAGTCCATTAAATTTTTTTTTTCTTCAACTTTTTTAATAGTTTAAAGTATCTTAACATTGTTACTTTAAACAGTGAGATCTAGGCTAAAGATATTTATCTAAACAGGAACACTAGCCTTATAACTACAAGCACTACAATGTCTAGGATGTATCAAATAGTTACGAGAATTATCTCTCTCTCCCTTTCCCTGTCGCTCTCCTTCTCCTCTCCTCTCTCCTCTTTTCTTCCTCCCCATTCAGATCAGGCTTTTAGATGAGTATGTTTGTTTATAAAAAAAATAAAAACCTAAAGGAACCAATATTAGCCAAAGTAATAACCAACCCAAAATAATTACAAGGTTTCAGTACTCAATGGAATTCACACACATTTTATCTACAGCAAGGTTTGACACTCCTACCCACACAAATAATAAAAAAGCCAAGACATCTTAAATCTCCTCAAGCCCATGTTGTTAGCATTTGTTTTCTGTTTGTTACATTTTTGAATAATCATCCTTTGTGGTTTGGCCAAAGTTTTAGCTACACCTTCTGATGAATAATTTTCTATTTTGGTCATTATAACTTCATATTTCTTATCTATCAGTTTGCAGAAATCTTAAATGAAATTTATTGAAAAAAAATATAGATAACCCTTATATAGACATCCAAGAAATACATAACTAAAACATACCTTAAAAACTATTATTTTGCTCCACTCACCATAAAGGAACTTGAATTATTAGTTTAGACTTAGACATCTAGATAAGAGATACACAAAGTGAGGCAAGTGAGTTGTTCCTTTGGTATTTTTCTTTTCTGTTTTTTTTTTTTGTTTGTTTGTTTGTTTTCACACCAACAACCATTTCTTTTGGTCTGGCTATGCACAACAATTTATGAATTGTAATATTTATCTTTGAATGAAGAAGCTCTGTGGTATGTAATTTTAAAATGTTATACACATTCTGCTGTCTTTCATCTTCTAGGGCCACAGCATAGCAGGAAATGAAGGGACTAATGGTGGGATTAATTTTAAATAAAATACAAATTAGTAGATTTTGTTGCTAGGCTTTTTCTGTTCTGATCTGATTTAGTAGCCAAAGATTTAGAAATAAATATGCTTTGAATAGATGTTGTATTTTTATATCAGGTTGTCTAAATCAGGACATGGTTAAACTTGAAAGATTTGATGCTATTGTTCATATCTTTGGAATTGATCTGCTAAATATTCAGAAGTATCAGCAATATTCAGAATCAGTGAAGAATTTTTAATTTTATTTTTGAAGGTGTTCTTTTTAATAAGTGAATAATATTTATTTTTTTTTAGATTTTTTTCTGTCATCAGAGGAAATATACTACAGACACAAACATAAAGAAAACATAACTTTTTATATCATAAACCAAACAGCAAGAATTCATTGTCAATAGCTGACATGAATCTAGCAATTTTAAATCCAGCATTGTCTAGTTTCCTGATGAAGAAAAATAATCACATAAACCACTTTTTTTTTCTTTTTAATTTAGATAAAATTTACAATATGTTGGAAGACAGAGTTGTTTGGGTTTTGTTTGTTTGTTTGTTTTAGTTTGACCATCTAATTCAGAATGAAAGGCACAAGAGGATGATTATGAAATGAAAAAGATTCACAGATTTCCAGGCTCAAAAGGAATCTAAAACAAGGACTTTTACCGAAGAAACAACAGAATCTACTCTCACCCAAGTTTTGCATGAAACCACAATGCTCTTTTAGGCCAGGATGATGCTGGTTACCTCTGCCTTCCTTGGTCCTAGTCTTCCACAACAGGAAAGCTGAGCATAAGATTTTAGGAATGCCTGAAGTGAGCTGTACTCAGGATACATTTCACTAGTGTGAACTGGATGATCTGGCTTAGTGTGAGGGAAAGGTGTGGCTGATACTTATCAGATTTTGTAGAGATTCTGGATATTTTTTGGTGCTTCATTCTGATCTCTTGCCTTTTAGCTGCTAAATTTAAATCTCTTACATTGTAAAGCTCAACCTTCTGATTATCTAACCTTCCAACTCCTTCGCAGTGAAAAGATAGTATTTATGTTCAAAATAATTTCTCTCACATCTTTATGTTACTCTTTCTATTCCACTCAAGGTCTCTTTCCAACTAATGTTCTAACTAACTTACTGTTAACACCTTGATGTCTTTGGAAAAGTAAAATCTTCATATCAGAGATTTTGTTTTACATGTCTGTATTACTCCCAGTTTGATTAGTATGTGATTTCAATCTATCTCTTTTAAATCCTAACACAACACACATAATTCTAATATTTCCCACCCCCATTGAGTATCAATACTGGACTGAACCATCAATATAGACCTTTAATCTGTATTTCATTATGGTTTTCAGAGAAAACTAAAAAAAATCATGATTTTAAATCTGTTTGTGGCTTGTTTTCTTCACATTCAGGTCTCAGAACAACCTTAAAACAGGTAAGTCAGATATTAAGCACATGTTATTTTGCTAACTGTTACTTTAAAAGTACTTAAAAATTAATCAGGAGTTTAGAGACTGGGGAATAATAAATAGTTAAATGAGGCTGATAATATAATGAAATGCCAAGAGAGAATTGGAGACTCCTGCATTGATTATCTGTTGTTTCAAAACACCTTATCCCTTTTTTTTTCTTTTTAGTTCTCTAATTCAAATTGAGTATTTTTTTATGCATAGTGTAGCCAGTGTTATAGACAGATGTTGATTACTTCAGAGCTTAGTCTCCTGGAAAGAAGAGCTTGACAGAAACATGCAAGTTTATAACTGCTTAGAAGAAATGTAAACCTATGCACCAATAAACAATGTAACTGATAACAAGGCCATGATTTCTTGCAGGTGTGCTGTTCTCTGTGAAAACAGTAAACAAAACAAAAAACAACTTCCCTTTCCTGCCTCCCAGGATGAGGGCTGAGTGCCAATACTGTGAGCACAACAGCTCCAGAGGTGATCTCACCAAACGGAGGAGCAGCCTCAGGCATGGGTCAACTGGTGAGTCGGACAGGGCCCTCTCGGGAAGGCAGCCATGGTAGAAGACCCCCCGGAACCTCACAACTTCTCAATTTATAGTCAGGGTGATGTTTGTGGTATGGAATACTTCGGTTGGCCAGCTTGGGTCAACTGCCCTGGGCTTCGTCCCTCCTGGCCCACTGCACCTCCATGGCTCAAAACTACCCTCAACCTTGGTCACTAGATGATTAATACTTCGATTAAGAAAGAATATTGCAATTAATCTGATCTTATACACACTATGCAATATCTGATCACCGGGGAATAAAACTCTTTTAATAATAGTTAAAGGTAAAATTTCAAAGCAGTGCAAAGATGTTTTATTCTTATTGATGTTGACAAGAGTTGCCTGACCAAAGTCACATACCCTATGTTCAAAATTCACCCTATTAATTAAAAAACTAGACTTCAGAAATACTACCTGTGGTCCTGGAGTAAAAAATCTGTTTCCATAGAGTCACTATACTTTATGCAGAGTACTTCGTGTCCTACAAGTTTTGCCCTTGACAGTTCTTGTAATTTCAGAGAAACTAGTGTCCTTAAAACTACAAATGGGTCAATTCAGCGAAATACCTCAAAGGAATAAAGGGCCGTGCCTATTAGAATGTGTCATGGCTGACAGTCCAGCTAAAGTCCCTCTACACCAATGCATACAACATGGGCAACAAACAGAAGGGGTTGGAAGCCACCTTGCTGCTAGAAAGCTACAAACTAGTTGTTATTACTGAAACTTGGTGGGATGAATGCCATGATTGGAGTGCAGCTATTGATGGCTATGGGTTGTTTGGAAGGGACAAGGGAGGAAGGAGGGGTGAAGGTGTTGCCCTCTACATCAAGAAATGGATGGAATGTGAAGAGTTGTCTCTGAAGAATAGCCACAAGCAGGTTGAAAGCATAAGCATTAGAGACTGAGGGAACAAAGAACCTGATGGCTGGTGCCTACTACAAGCTGTCTGATCAAGTGGAGTCTATAGCCAAATCCTTCTTACTCCAGCTACAGGGGGCATCGTGCTCATAGGTTCTTGCAAAGCTGTGGGACTTCAACCACCTCAGCGTCTTCTGGAAAAATAGTACGATGAGCTGTAGGCAATTCAAGAGACTCCTTGAGTGCACTGAAGATAACTTCTTAAAACAGGTAATAGACAGTCCTAATAGAGGGGTGTGATACTGGATCTGATAGTCACCCACGCAAGTGAGCTAATCGGTGGTGTCAAGATTGGAGCCAGCCTGGGCTGCAGCAATCATACACTGATGGAGTTCACAGTCCTGAGGGATATGGATCAGGCAAAGTAGTCAGGATTCTGCATTTTAGGAAAGTAAACTTCGAGCTCTTCAATGAATTAGTCAATAGGTCCCCCTGAGAAACTACCCTCAGAGACAAGGGAGAAAAACAGAGATGGCCAGTCTTTAAGGATGTATTCCATAGAGCACATGAGCTTTCTATCCCTAGGTGTAAGAAATCAGGCAAGGAAGGCAAGAAACCAGCATGGCTGAGTTGAGATCTGTTGGTCAAACTAAAGGGCAAGGTGGAAATTCACAGGCAGCAGAAGCATGGACTAGTATCCTGGGAAGAGTATAGGGATGCTGCCTAATTGTGTAGGGATGGGGTGAGGAAGGCCAAGGCATGGGTGCAGCTGAACTTGACAAGGGATACAAAAAATAATAAGAAAGCTTCTACAGGCATGTTATCCAAAGAAGGGAGGTCAAAGAAAGCACACCCCCTGATGAACAAGACTGGAAAACTGACATGCCTGAGAGACGGGATGGCATCCAGAGGGACCTAGAAGAGCTTGAGAAGTGGGCTGATGTGAACCTCGTGCACCTGGGTCAGGGCAACCCCTGGTATGCAGACCAGAAAGCCAACCATAACCCGGGCTGAAAAAAATGAAGTATGGTCAGCAGGTCAAAGGAGGTGATTCTGCCCCTCTACTCTTCTCTAGTGAGACTGCAGTACTGCCTCCAGCTCTGGAGTCTGCAGCACAAGAAAGACATGAACCTGTTGAAGGGGTTCCAGAGTAGAGTCACAAAAATGATCAAAGGGCTGCAACACCTCTCTTATGAGGACAGGCTGAGAGAGTGGGGTTTGTTCAGCTTGGAGAAGAAAAGGCTCTGGGGAGACCTTATTGTGGTCTTTAAATACTTCAAGGGGGTCTATAAGAAAGATGGGGACAAATGTTTTAGCAGGGCCTGTTGTGATAGGGCAAGAGGTAAGGATTTTAAACTAAAGAGGGTAGATTTAGAGTAGGTATAAGGAAGAAATTTTTTATGATAATGGAGCTGAAATACTGGAGCAGGTTGCCCACAGGGGTGGTAGATGCCCCATCCGTGGAGACATTCAAGGTCAGGTTGGAGGGGACTCCAACCAGTCTGATCTAGTTGAGGCTGTGCCTGCTCATTGCAGGAGAGTTGGACTAGATGACCTTTAAAGGCCCCTTCCAATACAAACCATACTACAATTTTATGACTGTAGGAAAAACAGAGTATTTTAAACAAATATAATTAAACAGAGAAAAAAAGTATTTTCAATGTATATTTTGGAAGTATGCACTCACAACACAATAGATTATGCATGCACTCTATCATCTGGGTGCCTATTTTCAGGTAAAATTAATAGCAGATCATAATTTTAAAAGATAATTCTGAGGATGGGGGAGGGAGTTAAAGTTTGTGGCATACATAAAAACACAATACCTTTTTATACACAGTACTGTACTATTTCAGCTCTACAGGTAGCATTGGGTAACTTTTCTTAATGTTGGTACACTTATACTGGTGTATGTACAGTAATGTAAGTATACTACCATCCTTTTTCTCATAATTAAGTCTTTTTATATGGAAAAAACCTCCCCCAAGAACACCCTAGTTGTTCTCCCCCCTGCAGAAAGCAAGCAATGAAATAAACAAACAGATAAACATAAAAGCTGTGTATTCCAAACTAGGAGATAAATTCAGACTGATATGTCTGATGCATTCTTTAAGATTATGTGATTGGCTTGAAGTTATATTGAATAAAAATTACTGGAAATAGAAAGCATGTCTTTTCTTCTTTAATAAAGAGACATACAAAATAAGCTTTAACATATGACCTCTAATCATCTCCCTGCTCAGGCAGGAGCTCATTGTCTCTGTCTTGGACTGTTCCTTTCTACCATAAATTTACTACACAGGGCCTGGCATTATCAGTGCACATGAGAGCCAGTGAGTGCCAATGAATCTGAGGGATTGAATCCTCATCTGTCTATTAGTTGTACTAGCCACAATGTTCACACATATATTATATCGGTATTTAGACTGGATCTTTTGTGCAATGTGCCCTTTGATAACGATACATCTGTGTATATTTGATCATGCTCATGAGCTATCAAAGTGAGCAGGAACTACCTCCACCTGGACTTCCAGACTCTTCTGTATTAGCATGATCTACTAAACAAATTCATCGTCTGTCAGCATTTCCTTTGGAATTGCAATTACAGAGTCACAGGACATTATAGGTATGGTAAAACTGGAAAACTACTTTCAGAACTCCCTTAACTTCTGGTTTTGTTAAGACTTTTTGTCTTTAATTGTTCATTTTTCAAAATATTCATTTCTATCCCTACTTTTTTTTCACTGTTTATTGATATTTTATTTCTGTTCCATATTCATCCTTGTCCTAGGAGCTCAGTAATCATTCTAGAATTGTCTTTACTATAACTTTTCTATTATTTATGCTGGAAAAACAGACTAAAAAGAGAAACAGATCAAGAGTATTTAAACTTATATGAAGAAATAATTGTGTAACATTAAAATAAAAATGACTGACTGATATTTGTCCAAGGTCATGCCATTTGTAATATCTGTAAGGACAGTTTCAAATACCAATGCATTTACCATAAATAGAATTGTTTTAATGAGCATATAGGCAATGAGCCAATATTTAAACAAAATTCCTCTCATTTCCTGGTAGTTTAACTTCTTCAGCCTTTGCGTATTTTAAAATAGACATTCTTTGGACATTTTAAGATGTAAATTTTATGTCTTATAGAGACATAAAGAAAGAATTATTCAATCTTCTTCTCAAACTTAAAACTATGTTTTGTCCTTTGTGTTTGGATAACAATTGCCAATCTAACTAAATTTGGCTTAACATGCTACACACACAAAAATCAAAGTTTTAAAGTTCCCAGAAACTACTTTTTTTTTTTTTTAGAATCCACTGGGTTTTCTCTCTAAGTGACATTGTGTCAGTGACACACTGTCTGCAAGTGAATGAACATGATAGCTTTGTCCTTCACATTTTAGTTTTTACTACCTGTTTAGATAATCAGTACAGTCTGAATGTTATTACTAATATCAATTAAATCAGGTCAAAAACATAACAGCAGGAAAAAGAGATCAGTCAGTTACCACATGAAAACCCAAGACGCTGGGGCACCTTATGGTATGTGCAAACAATTCACTATACAATTTATGGAGAGAGGAAACTGGCATACTGTTGAATACTGTTTTCCTTTGGGTAAAATTTTAATTAAAAAAAACAGCATGGATACAGGTTTTAGATCTTCACTATTCAAATAGCTGAGATAGTTGTTTGAATTTTAAAATATTATAAAATATTTCATTAAAAAAGACTCCTGTTATCTCAGTCTTAAAACTCTTTATAATATGATTGATCAGAATTTATGAGACACGTGAAACATTAAGTACATCATAACAAAACTTAAGAAGTTACATTGAAAAGATGTAATGACTTATCCTGGATTAAACTTTAAACGCTAATTCCTGTTTTCATATCTAAGGGATGAGGAAAGGTAGCTCCTATTACACGCATCTGCTGTAATTCACAGTGACCAAGGGTGTCCAGAGTTCTGAATTTTTTCTGCTACTCACCTGAATGTAACCAGAAAGATTTCTGTCTTACAGAGACTTGTGTCTGGATACCTCTGCATTCATACAGCTCTATCATGACATGGGAAAAGAGAGAAAAGATTACAGAGGGGCCATATATCTGACCCTTAAGCTGTATTTCTACGTAAGCAATTCTGCATACCCTTTTACCACACTTCTGCTCTGCATTCAGGGGTGATCACATTTGTATTTATATAATACATTTGTGTAAATAGAGTTCCATCAATATATGTCTTAGCTTAGAGTAAATGTGTTTGTTTTTTTTTTAAAGTATTCATTTTCCGTAAAGATTATTTTTCCTTTCTCAGTTTAATACGGTTACTAGAGGCATATGATCACTTAATTAACATCCTTTCAGTATGGGAGGCACTATGCATTTGTGTGATGGGTAAAAGCTTTGTTAACTCTGATTTCTAGAGGCTGGTATTATAGAAGTTAAAAGGAATTTTTTTTCTTTCTTTTCAAACAAAACATCAATTGGTGCTTACCCTTGGATATATGAAGATGTGACACGTGCTTAAAAAAAAACAGAAATGTAAATACAAAACTAGAATAATCTCAGTGGTAAAGGTCAAGCATTTTAAAAAGTCAACATAACAAGAGCTAGTACAAGGAAAAAGAGACACTTCCCTTCCTACTTTTAAGCAACAATAAAAGCAAAACAAGGAATATCCATGAGGAATGCATAAAGAACATAACTTGAAAAAAATTATAACTCACTGTACTTTGCAAGTATTTTCTTTACATGAATTACACTCTTGAGGTGGATTTGTTAGCCCTATTTTTGACATGTAAACTTAGACTAGTATTTCTGAACCAGTCATGTATGTTGCATTTATAGTAGTAGAGGCACAAACATGTAAGAAAGTTATTTTGGTATCTAAACCTATATTTAAATTTCATCATCTGGGAAGACCTCTGAGACCTTGCACATGTCTGAGTTTGTGTCCCAGACGTGTCTTGACTCCATGTTAGAATTCAGTCTGATCATCTACTATGCCTCTCTCAGTTCCTTAGTTTCCTATATTTTTACAGAAACTGCTGTCAAATGCATGAATTGGAAGGGAGCTATGGAAGGATTTAGTGGATCAAGATATCAAGTCACACACCCACATTGTTGGCATCAGCTGCACAACAGTTATCTAGACATAGAATCATAGAACCATAGAATCACAGAATCATAGAATCATAGAATCATAGAATTGTTTGGGTTGGAAGGGACCTTAAAGATCATCTAGTCCCAACTCCCCTGCAAGAGGCAGGGACACCTCCCATTAGACCAGGAGGTCTGTGATATATAGCTGATAATAAGCTTCTGGAGGTACCACTTCCAGCCATTGATTGTAAAGTCATAGAATCATAGGATCATTTAGGCTGGAAAAGACCCTTAAGATCACTAAGTCCAACTGTAAACCTAACAATGCCAACCCCACAACTAAACCATGTCCCTAATCGACACATGTACAAGTCTTTCAAATACCTCCAGAGAGGGTGACTCAACCACTTCTCTGGGCAGCCTGTTCCAACGCTTGACAACCCTTTTTGTGAAGAAGTTTTTCCTAATATCCAATCTAAACTTCCCCTGTCAAAACCTGTGGTTGTTTCCTCTTGTCCCTTCACTTGTTACTAGGGAAAAGAGACCAAAACTCACCTTGTTACAATCTCCTTTCAGATAGTTGTAGAAAGCAATAGGTCTCCCCTGAGCCACATTTTCAGTAGGCTAAACAACCCCAGTTCCCTCAGCCACTCCTCATAAGGCTTGTACCCTAGACCCTTCACCATCTCTGAATCCATTCTGACTAGTTCAGACTCAAAGGTCTAGACATAGTCATGAAATACCCTTTGATATCCTCTAAGTATCTTTCATGGCTGACACACGTTACTTGAGGGAGACACAAGTCTTTTATCACATCTGAAAGCCTCATAGAGCTGTTGCAAGTCCTCTAGAAACATAAAACAGATACCTGAGCTCCCATTATAGTCAAGAAACATTAGGCATCTAGAAATCAGTTGCCCCATATAGATAACTAGTCTGGCTTGAGATACATGGCTCCCATTTCATGTTTATCATACTTCCTGCTGAAAAAGACCTTAGTACAGGCACAAGTTTCTGTATGAAGAAATGATGGCAGATTATCTGCTATGCAGATAGTATATTTAAGTGTATACATATATATATATATACATCAATATTTGTAGAGATGTACATATAGTCAAAGAGTTTGGCTAAATATAGATTTTTCAAACCTACCTGTGTAGTAATTACAGAACTATAGTAATAATGATAATTTAATTCTCATAATGAAACCATGTTATATATTGGATACCGGTAAGAATTGTTTTAGTTACTACTAGAAATAACCTTGCTAAAATGAACTCGAGGACTTCTTGGGAAATGCAGAAAAGAGAGTTCCACTAGTACCTGTGGCAGATCAGGTCTCATATACAGTTATGCTGACACTTATAGTATTTCCTTACATTTATAATTTAAGAGATCAAGTTTGGAGAAAACACAAAACTCAAAGATTTATCTTGTAGAAAACAAGATTGAATGTCTAGTTAAGGGTCTCTTATGTACTTGCTTTGTTTTTTTCAGATCAATCAATCCCTATTCTGAAGAGAACTGGAGTTAAGGCAAGCTTTAATTTCTTTTAGATGTCATTCAAAGTAGAGGAAAACCATTCCTCCATATCTCTAATAATTTTCTTGAACTGTTTCCCACTCTAATTTTGTCTAGTACCTTTCTCCCTGTGTTTTTATTTTCTGCTTAGCACCTATGTCTAAACCTTCTCCATAACAGCCCATACTTCCTTGCCTTCTGCAACTATTGTCCTAAATTAAAATCTTTCTATACAACTGTTTGCTTTCTTAAAATTAGTGGAATTTACTAAACCCACAACAACTCCTTCTGTATTACTATCTTGTGGGTCACATATCCTGTTCAAAATATAATTTAGTAAAAAAAATGTTATTGGTTCTGTGAGAATATTTTATATTTCACACATAACCTAAAATATCCAAAATGTAGGGAGAGATGTAAAGTGTCGATTTAGGAAAACCGTTTGACTGAAGTAGGTAAAGTCAATGCCAACACCCAAAATATGGGTGTGTTGGTTTTCTTATTTGCATCTATTGAGTGGCTATCACAATAGAAAAATAGAATTTTTACTGATAAACCACCTATATTGGTCTATATATAACTTTATATATTCAAAAGTTTGGAATGTTAAGTTTCTCTGTTTTGTTTTGTTTTTTAATATTTAGCAGTAATTTCCATTATGATATTTCCAAATGAATGGCTGATAATAGTTTTCCTTAGAGAAATTGTTGTTTTAAAGAATGGCTTTAACAGAATTATTTCTAACATATAGGAATGCACACAATCTTCTCATGTTACATGCCTCCACTAACTGATAGATATAAAAGCTTTACAAGTCTGTTTCCAAAATACTTATCTGCTAATAACAGTGAAAGGTGCTTTTGTGGGGTATTGTCTAGTATGAGAATATACAGATATCAAATAAAAGTAGACTTAATTGTATTTTAGGAATAGCATAGGAATACTTTCTGACTAATATTTCTCACCATTATGTAAAAATTGCTCTCCAATTAAGTATTGAATGTATATGGAATATTCTGCGGATATCCCTTTGTTATGTTTTTGTGTAGTACTCTTAACAAAAGCCTTTTCCACAATGGAAAATCCACCTAGTCAGAACTTTGTCTGTTTATATAAATTATATACACATATAAACTAAGCATACAGATTTATGTTTTGTGTGACCCTTTTAACTCTCTGTACTTGCTGTTAAGTTGTATATTTTTCCAAAAGAGAACTGTAACTCATAAAAAAATGACTAACACTGAAAACTCTACTATGTGCCAAAAATAAGCATTAGTTCTGAGGCCTGGCACCGCTTTTGGGAAATCAAAGTTTTTATTATCAGATAAATTAGTGTTTCAAAAGTATGAATACAGATGCTGTTTGCGAATTTGTTACAATCTGTCTTCCAGCAGAAAGAATTTATACTGTATATAGTAATGGAAAACAGAAAACTGCATATTTCACTAAATTGAGGCTGTGTATGGAAGATTTATGTGGTTGTTTTGTGTCAGTGAAACATGTAGGTCTTAGAGCATTTCAGTTCAGTATTTCACACAGAACTTTGGTATTCTTATTTTAAAGTTATTTTATACTTTTTAATAGAATAAGTAAAATACAGCATTTGCTGTAGAGAAAGCCATACATAATAACTATGTTTATCAATGTTTTACTGCAGAAGATGACTGTGCTAAAAATCTTGTTATTCTCACTACAGGCTAGACAGACTATATCTGAGAATTTTCAGTCTGCAAGCCATTTTCATAATTCCTAAGTGTCCACTCAGGACACTATTAAATGTTTTAAAAGAACTGTATATTATTCTTGGAGGGCAACTCTAAAAGAAATACCCTGTAACAGTCACAGTTTTATTTTTATTGTAATCAAGTTCATTTAGAGATTTAATATTCTCAGATAATAGAAAGCTGTACCTGGATGGCAAGTTTCTTTTTGTTTGCATGGCTTAATATAATGGAGTCCTACTTTTCTTTTTTCTTTTCTTTTTCTTTTCTTTTTTTTAAAAAAAAAAATATTTTTATTTTTTTCCTTAAGGTCAATTCCCTTACATCAACCAGACTTCAAAACAGGAGTTAATATTTTTTGCAGTTGTGAAGTATTGGATCCAATTACTCCCAGCAACTAAAAACAGAGTTTATTTTAATAGGATTTGCAGTAAAACAAGGCATATAAAAATCAGATGCATAGGCAAAGAATTTTTCATCTTTAATCATTAAGCTACCAGTACAAATTGAGCCCTGCAGTTATTTTATTCCCAAAGGAGACCAGAGATTTAAAAAATCCAGAGGATTAAATATTTGTGTTTGAATGAACATGCTAAGTGTTTTTGTGGTTGCTATCATGAAAACTGTATTTCAATACTTTATTTTAAATGCATACAGTGCACATTCTCTCTAAATGATAACTTGTAACTCTTCCTAGATACAGGGCATTAATGGCATCTGTCTTATCTTACCATCCTCCCCACAGATACCCAGAGTCTGTCTGGTTTCTAATGTGCTCTGTCACTATAGGCAATTTAAAGTTAACATTTTTCTTCAGTAGCAAAAAGCTACATACTAGAATGTTATTTCTATGACAAAAAGATATATTGCCAGAGAAAAGTGTGTTCTTTCTCTGGAATACATGAACCCCTGAAAATCATAATATGCTATGTCCAAATTATTCACAGTATTTGCCAAATGCCAATGACTGATTTTCCCATGGGAATGCAAACATGGAACAGGTGAAATTTTTATTACACTTCCATTGAAAAAGTCTAAGAAATTAACAAGAAGATAATAAAATGCCTAACCACAGTGAGAGAAAATGGTGGAAACTTATCTCAAATACAAGTAACATGCAATGGGACAAATGGAAGTCTTACATGTAGGGTTTACTTCCAGAAAATTTCTTCCAAAAAAAAAATGCTTATTGATGATGCATGTCCAGTATTTTTTTTAATTCCTGCATAATTAATATATTTCTATATGCAACAAAGATGTCCCAGGGTCTAAAATAGGTTGCTAGTTCCCCAGATAGTTATAGCACCTAGTGGTCTGCTAATTTGATGTTTTAATTTATGTTAAAGCCCATTTTTACTTTCAAAACCTCTTTTTCCTCATAACTGTATCAGCTACTACTGTGATATATGTTATACCTAGTTACATATGAAGTGTGACAAATAGTTACAATTTTCCTAGTTTTGTTGGATCCTCCCTTTTATTCCTTTTTCTTAAGACTATCAAGTTAAAGTTAGGAGATATTTCCTGATAAGGAGCTACACTTTTCAGTGGATTACTGAGTTTTACTTTTATAGAATGAAGATGAAAGACGTGAATTTACTGGAATATTCTGAGTTTCAGAATTTGGACTTAATTCAGAAACCTTCTAGGGATGTATTCATGACTCAGGCTGTTGGGTTGTCATCTAGAACATAGCATGTGTTATTTACCTTAACTATACTAAGTAAACCAAAGACATTAGTGGACAGGTGGACATTATGTAGATTGACATTTCCTATGTCAAGTTTATGTTTTATTCAATCTGTACTCCTGTTGTAATTAATTTTAAATTGAGACAAATAACTTATTCCATATTTAAATTGTTTTTGTCTTTTTGTTTTTTTACTTCTTATGCTGCGTAATTTTTATCTTCTTAGTAACATAGAGTAATTATAATTCTCTTATATGTAGTATTTTTATACGGCATTCTCAAAAGCCTCATATGTAAACCTGACTATATGTAATGTCTGTATCTGAATAAGTGACTGTAGCCATTTTCAAGAGCAATTAATCCTATTTTTAAATAGCCATTTACAATGAGGGAACTGAATAATACCTTAACATTGCCAGTTCTTTCCAATGATTATACAGGTAGCCTGAATGTGTCAGAAATTGTATCCCAGTGATCTTACAAAACTGAATGTTGTGTATAGGCTGTGTATTCAGAACTGCCTCAACCTGACACACAAGGTTGACTATTCAGGATTCCACATGCACCTGAGTTGTTCAGTATTCCCAGTATTCACAATAAGGCTGTTTCAATAATATTTGGTGGTTTGGGCATGAGAACCCAAGACCTGACTAATCAAAATCTGGGGTGCTTTAAATTCCAATTCCTATATTGGAAGTTTAAAAGTTGGTGTGTAAAATATTTCCCTGAATGCTCACACGCTGCCATCTCAATTACTGCCTAGGTATCATGGACAAGGATCTTTAGCTAGAAGACCTCTTAAAAAGCTTTAATAATGCACACTTGCAATGGTATCATCTTTGCATAAAGGGAATGAAACTGATAGTTTTATCCCAATTCATGAGCTTTCTATAAAGAAATACAGATGGACTGGAATATGTACACGTGTAGGAGAGCAAGTGCAGGGTATACCTGAGAGAGAGAGAGAGGCTGCAGATGGTGTTTGACTGTTGAACTGAGAATATGTATCTTTAATTTATCTGGAAGATGAGGTAAACAACACATTAATTAAATTTGCAGATGATACCACATTGGAATATGTTGCAAACACCACTGAGAAAAGATATAAAACAGAGTGACCTAGAAAAGGTTAGAAACATAAGCAAGACTTTAAAAAGTGAGATATAATCTTGAGAATGAAATTTAATATATTGAAAATACGGATATTAAATAAAACAGAGATAACTGGAAAGCAAGAATATTAAGACAATTTAAAACATTTTAATGGTCATGGTATGGCCAGTTATGAATTTTTCCCCTCTCCTCTCCTCTCCTNNNNAACCTTCCCAAACCTTCCCTTCCCTTCTCTTCCTTCCATTTGGTCTGGCCAATTTGCACCTAATTAAACTCTTCTGAGTTTTTCTCAGTTTATTCAACTTTGAAGTCTGCTGCTTCTGTTATAGAATATAGAAAGTCTGTAAAGCTTGTCTTATTTTTTTCCACCCATACTACTTAAGTAAAACATATCAACTCTACAAACACCATATTACCTTTTGTCATTAAGATTGCAGTAACGCTGTGACTGACAGCGAGTTAATTCATCACAGTAACTTCGTTCCAAAACATCCAAAATATAAATAAATATGCATCATTGCATGTAATAGTTACAGCCCTCATCCAAGAAGTGAGAATTCAATTTTAGCTCTTCCTCTGACAGAGTTTGAGTCTATGGTTTCCATTCTATGGTCAAGTATGCAAATCAGTTTTATAGGAGGGGCTTAAAAAAAGGAATTAGAATAAGGACATGCAGTGGGAGTGAAGGAGGTGACAAATTTACATGGTGTTGTTCTGGTACATGGTGTTGTTCTTCCCCACATGCAAAACTCTGCACTTGCCCTTGTTGAATTTCATTAAGTTTCTCCCCGCCCAACTCTCCAGCCTATCAAGGACTCATTGAATGGCAGCACAGCCCTCCGGTGTGTCAGCCACTCCTCCCAGTTTAGTGTCATCAGCAAACTTGCTGAGGATACATTCTGTACCCTCATCCAGAAGAAAGACAAAGATTTAGAATTCATGTTTATTGATTCTTTCACAAAATGCATATGGAGTTTTTCCCATCACACATGCAGAGCAACTCCACTTGCAAGAATTAACAAGTGAGCAGTCATATCAGGAGACCATACTTTCATGTTCCATTTAAGGAGACTAAAATCAAAGGTTCTGCTTACAAATTTGTAACCATTTATTCTCCTTTACACAACTTTGCCAGATCCCTGTATCATGGAGAGGGAGTTTGGTCTCTGTAGTCAAAACAGAACCCTATGACGCCAATAAATTAGAATTGTATTTGTCAGGATATGATAAATACTACCTTGAACCCAAAATAAATTCATACTAAAGTAATGCAACTAATAAAAGTCTATAACTACATAATATTGTGAAATTGTTATAACATGTTCAAATACAATGTATAGGTATTTTATGGCAGCATATGATCAATGTGATCTTGATGTAGCAAGCAACTAAGTAAAAAATCCTGCCAGACAAAGGGCAAGATTAGCTCAAAGGACTGCAAATAGGCAGAACATCCTGCCAAAAAACCTAAAACTAATATAAGCAGCAATGAGAGTGGAGGAAATCCCCCTTTTTTTGAGGGAAGAAGAGGAAATTGCAAGCAAACTTCGTGCATCAGTGAAGAAAACTGGAGAAGAAAGAATGTAAGACATCTTCAACTGCAACGTGCCTTAAAGAGCTCCAAAGCCTTACCTACATCAGCTTAGTGAATTATCAAAGACCACAGACATAAGTATTAAATAAATGTAAATAATACCAGTTCCACAGTGCTATGTACCTAATTTAAGAAGCAAATCTTTAAGACTAAAGGGTTTGTATTCATAATGGTGGTAATTTATAAGGTATGAGAAGTAACTGTTAACAACAAGTGTGTTGTTAATGAATGAATTAGTAAAGTTTAAATTTTCAAACTGTCATGATTTATCAATCCTAAAATATCATTATCAATTTCTAATTTCCATATACACATCTATGTATCCATTTATACAATGACAACACCTCTCTCTCAAATAACATTCAACGAGGTTGTAAAGGCTGAACAATTTTGAGAGACTGGGATTCTTTACTTTATATCCTTACACTGTTATTGTGTACTCTTTTTACTTTCATCACATATTCACCCAAAATGTATTTACCATTAGGCAATCGAATTTTGGTTAGGATATTCTCAGTAGATGTCTGGTGAAAATTAAGCTTTGAGATTTCTATTGCCATACAATATGCCCTCTCATTTTTGTGTGCATATAAAGGTTGTTTTCGAACACAGATAAAGTCTAGAAAAAGAAAGCCAAGATAATGCTGCAGAGATATATGACTAAACCCAAATCTTTCTTTTCTAAATGATTATCTGGTTTAAAGCAACTATGAGATAAGTGCTGAAAACCTAATCATTATCAGTAATTTATAATCACAATCATAGCTTCACTATCAGTTTTCAGAGTGAGTTATTTAAAATTATTTTCTTTTGAGCAGTTAAGGTCTCATGAGTTTTCTACAGTCCTAATGGCAACAGTTTGTGAGGGAAATATTTTGTCTTGTAATAGACAAATAGACAATAGATTTTTATCAGAAGATACACAATGGTGAAAAAAAAATACTAAGCAGATTCTATAAATCAGGTAGGTCTCAAACTTTTTTTTCTTTTTTCTTTCAGTGCCATTGACTATAGTGGAGTGACCTGGCTTTAAAGAACTTTAAGCTTATGGATGACAGAAAATGTTCCTAACTTTTCATTTTGGTTGGGTTTTTTTTGGCTTTTGTCTTTGTTTTTGGTTTGTGTTTTGTTTTGTTTGGTTTTTTGTGTACTTTTTTGTGTACTTTGACCCTCTACTGATGACTTGAATGACCATTAACAATATTGATACCTATTTGGATGTGGATTAAACTAAAGCATTTTTCACCTCATATATCTGCCCCAGCCTGTCATCAGAGGCTACTGTTCCTATGGTGAGGTCAGATGAATGAAAAGCTATTTCTTAATGAAGGCAAATGTGTTAAAGAAACTTGAATTCAACATTAGCTAGCCTTAATGTGACCACCTCTAACTTCAAGAAATGCTGAATAACAATTCAGATCTTCCTGTTCCTGGAGTAGCACATGGCACAAGAGGGTTAGACAGCTAGAGGCTGGTGACAGATTCAAATGTTTTACTTTTTTACTTTCTGACATTAAGTCTGCTTTAGAAGAAAGTCTACTTGCAATTGGTAGGGATAGAAGGTTACTGTTCCCCACAGGTCTGCATTGCTCCCCTGTCTAACACTTCTCTGAGTTAGAAAGCAAACTGAGAAATAAAAAAACCCAAGCCAACAAAACATACTGATACTGAAAAAGCGTTAACACTCTGTTAATGGAGAAGTACATAATGGAAAGATGTGTTCCACTGCAATGACTTGAGCTATAAAAAGGTTTAGCATTTGATGAGTCTGTAAAATGTGGTCCATTTTCAGTTTGGCATCCCCATTTGTTGGAAGATGTAAAATGTTCATTCTCCTATATAAACTGCACAGTGGTATGCAGGGAGACAAGAGATCCTTAAGTATGTGAAATAACTTCTTTTTTTTTTAATAAAAATATGTATTTCCAAAAATAAAAGTTAGCAAATAAGGCATGGGAAGTTGTTCTGAACACTTAAAAAAACTTAGTCTGAAATTTTGTGGTGACTTCTACTGCATTAAAAGTTGACTGGTTCTATAGAACCAGTCCTTACAGTACTCTAAATAAAAAATACAGAACTATCCAAGAATGAGAGAAGACTCTGAATAATTCCCTAGCTAGTGAAAATACCTTTTCAATATTAAATTTTCAAATATATCTCAGTGGAATTTTACCAGTCTTTCCAAAATACAGCATTGAGGGAGAGAATAAGGATGGGAAATATCTTCCTGACACATAGTGAAATGAAAAGCATTTGAAAAATGCTGCTTAGAATGAAAATGCCATTCCAACCCTAACCATAACATCACATTACCAGCTTTATTGTCACTTGCTTCCTTCTGAGTATCCCTCTGACTTTGAACATGTCTTTTACTATTCATTCAGCAGACTTCCTAGGATGTTTGCAAAAACACAGGGAGGAATAAGGATTTTAAACAATAGATAAGTCACCTCAAACCCACTTGGTTATAGATTAGGCACAGAGGTCACTGAAAGCAAAAACACGGTTTGACCTTCATTATTTCAGTATACATTCAGAAGACCAGTGCAGAGGAATGTGAGCAGGCAGTCTGACCACGTGTTAGGATGACAACATGCAAACAGCAGAAAAAACCACCTGTGCCTTAGACATCCACAACTATACTGCAGTGGAGTAACATGTATATATTCAAAATGAATATTACTAATTTTATTATTATGCTACATGTGTTGTATTGGTGTATGAGATTGTGAATTGGGATAGCTGAAGAATGGAAGTAAGGTATAGGGTTTTTGTGGTGTTTTTTCTGTTGTTGTCTTGGGGTAACTTTTTAGTTTTGTTTTTTTTCCATCTACTCTAGCTCTATGCCTGTTCACAGAGAGCTAAGCACACAAATTTTACAAATAGTTTTGACAAATTTGAAATGTTATTGTCATACCTAATTTCCTCTACTCTACTGACAGCAACTACCATCCTTATGGCAGTAGCAACACAGAAGGGACAGTGTATTCAGGTGTCATCTATTCCTGTTTTTGTTTCTTCACACATATCCTGTTCTCTGCTGTTTCTGCTAACATGTTATGCATTTTTGCATCTCTGCTGCTACATTTAGGAATGTCTAAGAAACAGACAAATTTCTCTTTGCTACAGCTATCAAAGGATGGCAATTTCCACCAGAAGGGTGGAAAGTCCTCTATGGGCTGCAGTGTGGGTGACTGCTCTGACAAGGCCCTCCATGGGCTGCAGGGGAATCTGTGTTTCAGTGTCTCCTTTCTTATCCCACCTGGGTATCTGCAGGGCTATTTCTCTCACTCCACTTACTCCCAGATGCCGTGCAGCATTGTTTACCCTTTCATAAATATGTTACAGTAGAGGCACCACCAGTTTTGCTGAATAGCTCGGTCTGGGGCACTAGTGGGACCATTTTGTAGTCAACTGAAACTGATTCTGTCTGAGATGACCGCAGCCCCTGATAACTTCTCACAGAAGCTACTTTTGCAGCTCTCCTGCTACCAACACCTTGCTACCGAAACCAAATTAAAAAATCCTTTGCTGCTGTTCATTTCTATTATTTTTTTTACCTTAATATGAAATCATATTATTTTCCTATAATTTAAAAAGAATAGCCGTCTTTCTCACATTTCTGTCACTGGTAAAAATATTTGTATATTTTCTGACACCATTTCCTTATTTCTTTTTTTGTCATTGTCAATACAACTCTCATATTATACATATTGGCCAATATGTTATAAAGCAAATGTCATTGGGTATCCCCACTCAAAAAGGAAAAGGAAAAAGAAGAGAAGTGGAGAGGGAGGGAGGAAGGGGAGAGGAGAGGGGAGGGGGAAGAAGGAAGAGGAAGAAAAATGGAAGAGGAAGAAAAGGGAAGAGGAGGAAAAGGGAAGGAGGAAGAAAAAGAAAAAATTTTGAGCTCTAGAATTGGACAAAAAAAACGTTGTGGGAGATTTTATTGCATTGCACCTTTTTAGTATTGAGTGTGCGGTCTTGGTTGCTTGGGGACAGCTGGATGTCATGAAATTTTAGAAACATTTTCCTGCTTCTGTGCGGTATGGTTTGCCAATGTATCTTATCTTTTCCATAGCAGCTGTCATCATTGGGAGCAACTGAATACACTTGATTTTTTATGTCAAGCAATAAATAAATAATTTATAATGAAAATGGGATAAAGTATTTACCATGTAACTGTATATCTTAAACCTGTGAGGTGCATCACATCACTTTGCCAGTTGTTTGCAATCATTCTCAAATGGGAAAACAAACTGGTAACAAACCAAATGCCAGATGGATAATAACTACTGAATTTACATCAACCAGCAAACACTATTCCACATATGTTTTCCCTGTATAAAATATGTCCATATTGGCCCTTTCTGCAGGATAAGCAAACAAAAACATTCACTTGGAAGTTTAATACAATAGTAAGCCTCATGTAGGATTCCTTCTCAAGGAAAAAAATACCCTTCTGACAAAATTGGGAATGGAAATCTTAGTGGTTGGATCATTCCCGTTGAACTTAGAAAGCCTAACTTCATCACACAAACTTCATCAAACCTAGAAGGCCACAAACATCCTCAACTTACACCCCACTCCCCAAAACATTTGCTCAAAAATTGCACTGTCTTATGCACTTATGCTACATCTTACGGTTCAAGATAGACACAATGCCAATGCTCATATGGAATAACATTAAAATGTGTAGACCTGCAGGACTAACAATGAGAAATGGTAAAGATTAGCCAATGATGCCTTTTTCCTTTTCCCAACTTCTTTCTAAAAGCCTGAGATAAAAACTTGATTGAATACAAAGCCTAAGATAAAAAAATTCAGTTGGAAATTAATAAAATGACCCATCAGTCCGAGATTTATGAGATGCTTAGAAGTTCTTTGTCCATGCTAAAATAAGCAACTAGAAATTTTGAGACTGTCCTAATGGTCAATAAATGCAAGCATTTGCAAAGACTGATATATCTTCGGTGTCCTATACAAATCTTAGTCTGGTATCTATCTTTCTTTAGAAGTACTAGTCTGTTTGTCTGTTTCCTCTAACTGTAGAGATAGCAAGTACAATTAGCTTAAGTTAACTGTTTTAGATAAAGTTAGTAAAATTAACATTAGCTTAAACAAATGTCTGTCTCAGCTTTCAACACAGAACTTTGAAGAACCGTTTGTCTGATGCAGTAGGAAAATTTTGAAAACTCTGAGTAATGAATAATTCCACAAGTTGAATTTAGAGTTTCATCAAAGTAAACCTGGTATCATCAAGATAATGATGTGAATCATTTTAAATATACACAACATGGGAGTTACATCAACAGCAGAAAGTTGATAGAAGGAAACAAACAAGCAAGTTTAACTTTTGAGGGCAAAGTGTCAAAAGAACAGACATATGCAGCAGCTGGGTTTCAGTGAATGGAGGGGATATGCTTTGTGAACACTGCAGAGATATCTAATCTATTGTTCTTTATTTTTGTATATGTCTAATATTCATTATGATGTGGTTGTGTGTCATATAATATAAGGAAAGTGAAGAAAACATAGAGAAAATGAGAGAAAAATAGAAAGTATCAAGATTATTTTCATACTAATATGTACTGATTTGGGAGCACCAGGATAAAAATTTTCTGTACTAACCTGAGATGGCTCAGGACATCCCCAGCTGCTGCCAGTCTGTTCACATGGCAATTTTAGTGGGAGGAGGAGCAGCTGAGCTCATCGGAGGAGAAGATAAGTCAGGTGACCCAAGTGGACCAATCACAGTATTTCTTCCCATGGTGTTCATTATAAAATGGCTGCCCCGGCTGCTGTGGCTGCTGTATTGGCAGGATTGGGGTCATCTCTTGTCATCACTCCCTAGGCTGCTGGTGTTTCTGTGTCCTGTTTTCTTGCTCAAGAACATGGTGTACAGAGACAGGTCACCTGCATCCTTGAGTTGTCAAAGGCATATTCGCAGGGCTGACAGGACAAGCATACAGTATCATCTGAAATACCCTGTGCTATTACACCTGGCCTGAGGCTATTGGCTCAGAACAGAGTGAATTTCCTTTTTTTCTTCCCTTGTCTATTACAGGTATTTCTGATGTCCTAAAAAGTTTCAGATAACACTAGACAGCAATATTCAAATGACTCTATGGAGCCCTTGAATCTTTGTCTTATAGTGGTCACCAGATTACGCTGACATATTAATAAACTCTCCATTAACTGTAATGAGAACTTAAACTTAGCTCACATGTGAACACGGACATTGAAACACCTGCATCTAAGATCAACTATCTGAAGCTGGATTTCAAGATTACAGCTCAATTTACTTACTTAAATATAAGCTAAAGATAAATATAAGCTCTTATTGATAGAGCTTTAAACTAGCTTGGAAAGGGATAGGGGACAAAACCAGACCTGCCAAGGGTGAACAATGGGATGGTGAGATGGGACCTGAGGAAACAAACACTAATGGGACCTCTCACTCTGCTTTGAAAGTTGTTGGCTACAACGTAACATACCTGAAGTGTTTCTACGCTAATGTGTGCAGCAAGAGAAATAAACAAGACAGCTTGAAGCCTTGGCCCAGTTCCAGAGATTTGACATCATTGGCATAAGCGAGACCTGGTGGGGTGAGTCCTGTGATTGGAGCATCCTATTGGATGGGTACAGACTCTTCAGGAGAGATAGGAAGGACAGAAGAGGCGGGGGAGTGGCTTTGTATGTGGTGGAAGGGCTGGAGTGTATGGAGCTCACAGTTGGCAATGGTACAGCCGAAAATCTCTGGGTAAGAACCAGTGGACTAATAAACAACGGGGACGTCACCTCAGACCTCCTGGCCAGGATGAGGATGCTGATGACCTGTTCTTCAAGGAACTAAGGAATGCTTCAAAATCAACCGTCCTTGTCCTTATGGAGAGCTTTAACCTCCCAGAAATCAACTGGGAGCAACATACAGCCAGCACTTCCAGGGCCAGAAGATTTCTAAGCCACTTGGATGACTGTTTCATGGAGCAGCTCATAAGGGAACCAACTTGCAAGAATGCCTTCCTCAATCTGCTGCTTGTCAACAGAGTGGATCTTGTGTGTGAAGTAGAGATTGGAGGTCATCTTGGCCACAGTGACCATGAGGTGATTCAGTTCAAAATCTTTGTTGATAGGAGGAAAAAAGGGTTTTGGGAGGATTTTGGGCTGCTCAGGGAGCTTCTGAGTCAAGTCCCCCAGGAAAATATATTTGCTGGTGTTCATGAGTGCTAGTCACTCTTTAAACATCACCTCCTAAGGGTACAGAAGCAGGCAATCCTGAAATGTTGGAAGTCAAGCAGACGAGTCAGAAGACCGGCTTGGCTGAGCAGAGCTCTGCTCTTGAAGATTAGGCAAAAAAGGAAGGTGTATGACCAGTGGAAGTTAAGTCAGGTGATGTGGGAAGATTACAGAGATGCTGCTAACCACTGCAGGGAAAAAAATCGAGAGGCCAAAACTCAACTGGAGCTGAAGCTGGCCAGAACCATGGGGGATAATAAGAAGAATTTCTTCAAATTTGTTAGCAGCAAAAAGCAGTGTAGAAACAACATTGGTCCACTACAGAATAAGGATGGTCACCTCACCAACAGGGATGAAGACAAAGCAGAGGTATTTAATGCATTCTTTGCCTCTGTCTTCAACACTGATGATAGACCAAGAGGGCCTCAATGCCCAGAACTGGAGGATCATGACTGCAACAAGGATCAGCTCTTAGTTGACCCTGAACTTGTGTGGGATCTGCTGCTACAGCTAGATCTCTACAAGTCCATGGGGCCCCTTGGGATTCACCCGAGAATTCTAAAAGAGCTAGTTGATGTCATTGCTAAGCCTCTCTCAATGATTTTTGAGAGATGTTGGGAATATGGAGAGATCCCAGTTGACTGAAAGCTGGCCAGTGTTGTCCCAATATTCAAGAAGGGCAGGAAAGAGGACCCTGGAAATTACAGACCAGTCAGCCTAACTTCAGTGCCTGGTAAAATTATGGAAAAATAATTCTGGGAAGCATTGAAAAATACCTGGAGGACAACATATTCATCAGTCATAGCCAGCATGGCTTCATGAGGGGAAAGTCCTGCTTGTCAAACTTGATTTCCTTCTATGGCAAGGTAACCTACCTAGTCAATCAATGAAAGCCAGTGGACATAATATTCTTAGACTTCAGCAAAGTTTTTGATACTGTCTCTCACAGTATCCTTCTGGACAAAATGTCCAGCTTACAGCTGGACAACCAGGTTACATGATGGGTGAGCAACTGGCTCAGAGGTTGAGCACAAAGATTGATGGTGAATGGGGTAACATCAGGCTGGTGACCGGTCACTAGTGGGGTTCTGCAGGGCTCCATTCTAGGCCCAGTCCTCTTCAACATCTTCATCAAGGACCCGGATGCAGGACTCAAAGGGATTCTAAACAAATTTGCAGGTGATACTAAATTGGGAGGAGCTGTTGACTCCCTCAAGGGAAGACAGGCCCTACAGAGAGACCTCAACAAGCTAGAGAGATGGGCAATCACCAACCACATGAAGTTCAACAAGGGCAAGTGCCGGATTCTGCACCTGGAATGGGGCAACCCTTGTGGTATGTACAGACGGGAATGAGTGGCTGGAGAGCAGCGTGGCAGAGAGGGACCTGGGGGTCCCAGTGGATGGCAAAAAGAACATGAGCCAGCAGTGTGACCTGGCAACCAGGAAGGCCAACTGGGCCCTGGGATGCATCAAGCACAGCATGGCCAGCTGGTCAAGGGAGGTGATTGTCCCACTCTACTCCACACTGGTGTGGCCTCACCTCGAGTATTGTGTGCAGTTTTGGACTCCACAGTACAAAAAGGGCATGAAACTACTGGAGCAAGTCCAGAGGAGGGCCACAAGGATGGTAAAGTGCCTAGAAAGGATGACTTACGAGGAGTGGCAGAGGTCTCTTGGAATATTCAGCCTGGAGAAGAGGAGGCTGAGGGGTGACCTCATTGCAGTCTATGGCTTCCTTGCGAGGGGAAGAGAAGGGACAGGTACCGATCTCTTCACTCCTGTGACCAATAACAGGACTCAGGGTAACAGTAGGAAACTGAATCAGGGGAGGTTTAGGTTAGATATCATGAAAAGGTTTTTTACCCAGAGGGTGATTGAGCGCTGGAACAGGCTCCCCAGGGCAGTGGTCACAGCACCAAGCCTGACTGAGTTCAAGAAGCGTTTGGACAATACTCTCAGGCACATGGTGTGATTCCTGGGGTGCCCTGCACAGGGACAGGAGTTGGACTTGATGATCCTGGAGGGTCCCTTCCAACTTTGACGTGTTCTATGATTCTATGATATAGGTATATTATCTGAAATGCAATAGGTTATTGAAGATATGTATATAATGGTCTTTCCATTTACAGGTCAGATAGGATCCCCTAGAATGTCTCAAGCAACAAAAAAGTCTTTGTTCCAGCAAAGAAATTCAGACCTTAATGCTGAGTAGTATAAAACTTTTGATTTCTTTGACTAGTCAGGATTTTACATCAGTTTGTGAGAAGTTCTTGTTCAATATTACTAAACTGTAAAAGCATTTTGGAAACATATATGTAATAAGGCTCCTTGTAATTATCTCCTGAATTGTGGCCATTTTTACATTAATTTACCCTTTAAAAATGTGTCTAAATAGAAACTCAAACCTTTGTGAACATTTTTATGCATTTCAACAGCTGAATTTATTTTCTGTGTTTTATTTGTATTATTAATTATTTAGAAGATCTTTGTTTTGTTTACCTTTGTTGTTGTCACTACAGTCTTTGTTGTGGATAAATGTTTTGAGGTAATTCTGTCTTTTCAGCATCATAAACAGTAACAAATGCTTTTTGATTCACTTACAAATTATAAGAGAAGAGCCATGAAATTTTCCTAACCTTTTCTGCAGCTCAATAAATCACAAACAGACAAGAAAATTAAGCACTGCTTCAGTGGAAAATCAGCAGACAGATGTAGCACACATTCCCCTCAAAATAATTCAGAACCTGTTCCAATTTATCAAATGCCTACTTTATCTGTCAAAACAATGTCCTTTCTCAAATAAAGGGCATTGTTTCTGCAGCGAGAAAAAGGTTCTGATGTATTGTTATCTGCAAATGGATGGTGGAATAATGGAACAACAGGCAGCGTTTCAAGCTAAGAGATCAAAGAGCAGAATACATTACAATTCTTGTTAAAATAAATTAGGCTGAAATCACAATTTTAATAAAGACATTATAATCTTAAATGATTTTTGGAGTTTACAGATCAGCAGAAACAATAAGAAAATCCCTCTGAATATGTAACTTGATGCATTTTTTCCCATTATGAGAACTTCAAATTTCAGAGAAGCCAAGATTTACAGAGTTGTAATGTACATTAGCTGGTATCTTATGCTGACCTTATATTATCTTACATTTCCAGAGGAAATATTTTCAATTGCTTTATTATTTTTTAATGTATTTTCATATTACCATTGTATTACAAAAAACATTCACAGATTTCCATAGGTAACATTCATTTTTTAAATCTTCCAAGATAATTTTGATCTTTAAATGTTTGATGATGTGTTATAATATTGTCATGATGTTGAATCAAACTCTTCCGTAAAATTATCCACATTTTCCAATTCCACTAACAAAATTAAGAATGAAATAATTTTAAAGCCCTATCTTTTCTAGAGTAAATTAGAAAACAGACAAAAAATAAACTGTTAATAATTATCAATTAATTGAAAAAGCCTGAGAGTGTTCAGCAAATCTATACACTCAAACCTGGTTCTATTACCAAGTCATTGTATTTTCTTTAACCTCAGCATGTCAGATATTTATGATGATTCCTGCAGCCAGCTTGATCCTGAGCTGAACTGTGACAACTTTGCATTGATGTATCTGTCTCCTCCATGATTGCATGTGGCTCTTTCTTTCTTATATTCCTCCATTTTTCAATTCTTTTTATGTAACTGTGACCTCTGTCAGTTATTAGGTTTTTTTTCTCCTTATGATACATTTTTAATATCGCAGAGCCCTCTAAAAATACATGGTTGAATAAAACCCTTTAGAAAAGTATTCATTTATGATTAACTAATGACAGCTTCAAAAGTTAGCAATATTATTTTTTTTAATAAACACTTTACTTATACCTTGATATTCATAGGTCTGTAAAATAAGTTCTTAATCATTCTGTTAAAAGAAAGTATAAAATCAGAATAATAGCAGAGTAAAAAAACATTAGTTTTTAAAATACACTGTGATAAGAAGATCAGATATATCTTCAATCATACTAGCTGTCATTTCGGTGACATTCTAGTGCAAAGCAAAAACTAGGCCCAGCATCTTGAAATCTGGACATCTGCTAAAGCTCGGTTATGCCAGCTCTTACTCAGCAGCATAAGTAAATGTCTGTGTTTATAAATAGCCTAGCTGAAATCAATGAGTTCTCATACAGAACAATACAGCTGATGGGGAATTCTAGAACTGTCCTAATTAAGATTAGACTAACTAAGAAAGGTTACTAATATAAAAAAGTTTTGGCCAGTGTGAAACCGAGTAGAGTCATGCTAAAATAATTGCATCCCCAGCTGCACATCACCAGTCCCTTGCTAGGTATAGTTCCACATACACTTTTGCTAGCAGTGCTCTCTGGTCTGTTGCAGGCTAGCTTGAACAGTTTACTTAATAAATTTGTACCAATACAACTGATTTTGCCCATGTTATACTAGGCAACACTCACATGAACAATGCCAGTTACTGAAAAGCTGCAGGATGACTGCCAGCTAGTGGGTAGCGAGAAGAAATTGAATGATAAAAATTTCCACTCCAGCACAGCCTGAATGAGAATGGGTTGTGCATTTAAGTCTCAAAGGTATGTAGGGTTAGGCTAGCACATGCAGACTAAAATTCATTGAGAAATATCCAGAGACATTCCTTCACTGCTCGTTGTTGTTGGAACAATTCAGAACAGCATAGTTTGTCTTAACCAAGCAGTAAGGCAGTGTTAGTGATAGCTTTGTTAGATAAATCAAAACAAATTGAAAAAAAATAATAAAGAAACCCACTAGCAGAGTAAATCAACACTATTGTTTCAAGAGAGAGATAGACACACATAGTATCAGCAAATATTCAAGCATCACTTCAAAATCTTCATCCTATCTATTCTTTTAAGAAGTAATTGACAATAGTTATGATAATAAGTGCAAAACAGAAAACTGGGTTTCAACGGTGACTCTATTTAGAGAATTACGAATATATATATATTTATGACCCATATTTACACTCATGAGAGTGATAAAAAGTGAGAAATGAGAAACTACTACAAATGTAATTTTAATTTAATAAAGATATTATGTAGGTATTGATGAAAGGAAATAGTCATTAAATAAAGATTAATGAGGAAGTAAATTAAATTCAAAGAATGTGAGGATAAAATAAAAAATGTATCTGGAGAAAACAAACCTTTCTCTCCCAGATATTCTTAATCAAAATCAGACACAAAACCTAAATTGAAATAGTTAATTAGGACCCAGGCCTAAACCTCTAGGCAACCAAAATGCCAGCTGAAATTACTGAGGTTTTCAGATGCACAGATGATGGGGAATAGGATGATCCCAGATCAGTACAATTCATATAGAGGACCACAATCTCTGTTGAAATCTGACTTTGGGTTGCTCTGGAAGCAAGCTGGAAGAATAGAAAACACCCAGTTTGAATATCAGCCACAAATACTATGTGAAACAAACGTCAACTGAGATCTATCAGTATGAATGTTTGGAAAGAGTAAATAATTTGTCATAATTCTCTGCAGAGCTGCACCAGAAACTTTTCCTCAGTCATTTCTGATGCTGAGAAGTCAGATTAGACCTTGTTAAAACCAGTCTCTGCTGCTTTGTCCATTATGTCCTCACTCCTCTCCATGAAACAAACATAAAAGTGCAACTAAAAATGAATGGATAAGTCTGATAGCACATTTTCCAGGGGAAAACTACATGACAAAGCACAGGAGGCTGAGAATTAAACCTTCTGTATTCAGGACATGAAAAGTGCCTATATCGAGTGAAAAATATCCACAAAACCACTGCTGCTGTCTGTGGAACACTTTCAGATTCATGTTTCCAGATGATATTTTACAAAAGGAAATCACACAGGATTTTTGTTTTGAAACTGTTTCCTTTCTTTTAACTACATCTTTCTTTTGTTTGAGAGAGTTTTCTCACCAACAGTTCAAAAATACAGTGTGTAAGAAACAAAGTCAAAACAATAAGTTTTTCCTAGTTCTTTTAATGAGTACAATTTTTTAAATTAAAGTGATCAAGAGTGTAAACAATGCTTACTGTATGAAAATGAACACTGACAGACAAAAAAAAAATAAAAAGGGAAAAAAGGTGTGCATTCTTAACTTAGAGTATTCAGGAAATGTTTTATTCACTGATAGTCAAAAAAAACCCCAGGATTTTCCCTCTTCTCAATATGTAGTAGTGGAAAAATAAAATAAATTACATACAACTGATTTGACAAAGCTCTTCCTAACCGTAATAAAATTTCACAAGGTGGTCAAAAACCACAGTTATCAATGCTTCCCACCAATATACTTCTACTCAATTATAATTTTTGCTTTGAAATCTAGATTTACTTTTTTGCAGAGGTGAAAGGAAAATGAAGCCATGTGTGTCACTTTTTGCTTTAAAAAAAAGTGGTTTGTGGTTCATATTTTCATCATCTTTTAACAGAAATTCATAGGAAATGAAGTATGAAACTGAACAGATACACAATATCCTTATTTTCCACTTGATAGCCACATATTGGTCTCATAATTAGGGAAAGAAAATCAAGACAGTTCAATCTGGCTTTTCTCAGGAAAATTACTTGAAAAATACAAAGACCTGCATACAGTTACTAATTTAGGTGTTAACTATGACTGATACTTACATTCACACTCAGGCTTATGAAATCTTGATCTCTTCTGCTAAGTAGATTTATAAAAGGTAGCCACAAATGGAGCTCCATTTCCATATATTGTTTAGTTGAAAAAGACAAAATAATTTAATTTAAATTTCAACAAACTATGTGGACTCTGGTAGTGTACAGTATCAAATTAAATTGCTACACAACATATTTTTCTCCAAAGTTAAAACTAATTGTGACATTGAGTAGATACCTAAACATACAATAAAAAAGATAATTTTAAAATTAAATATTCCATGCTTAATTAAAAAATGTCTTTAATAGCTTCCCAGTTGTTTGTTTTTCTGTTTTACAGTTCTTCATCATTTGATATATGCACCAAAACATAGAAATACAAACTATGGATCTTCCAGTCTAATACACAGCTTGCAGTAAAGGGAACTTTGAATATCCCCTTAGAGATTTCGGCAATGATTTTCCACTCCATTACACCAATTTCATACTGGGGTAAATCCATTGATGTCAATGGTGTTACATCAGCTTAAAACCGATATGACAGAACAGAAGATCAAGGTTATTCAGGCTCTTATTTATGGTTATGGAAAATTACACACGTCTGATGTACATGTGCATAACAAGACTCTGTTTTGTATTTCTTTGATAATGAATATTTCCTTATATACAAAAAGCAGAAAACTGAAGTTGAAACATAACAGGTATTTACTAGCTAAACATACATAAGTGTAGACAGTAAATGTTGGTTATAAAATAACCATGCAGGATGACAGCTGCTCAGCTACACTAAAATTAAACGTGAGAAAAGTTTGAATAGACTGAATTGTCAGAAAAGAAGTCGTCCCAGGAAACTATAAACCAGGAATCAAATAGGTTTAGAGTTGTATCTACTCCCACATTAACTTAGTATTTTATTTTTATTCATTTAATGTTTCCACAAATGTAACCAGACTCATTATTGAGAATTTCTGAAATATCATAGAATCATAGAATCATTGATGTTGGAAGAGACCTTCAAGGTCATCCAGTCCAACCGCCTACCTATAGCACCATTAAACCATATCATCCAGCGCCACATCCAGACACATCTTGAACACCTCCAGGGTGTTCATGTTACTCTTGACTTAATATGTTACTCCTGACTCAATAGCCACAATAGTAGAAGTGCTGTCATGGTCACAAAATCAACTACTAAGAAAAACTCCTGTCAGGACCATAAAATTGGTCTGACTGAATCTTCATCATAGCTGAGAGTGTGCCTGAGAGCAGTCTGAATCCTGGGTTGCTTCCAATACACAGTCCTGGTCAAATACACCACCATAGTGCAAGCTGTTTACACATCTTTTTCGTCCCATGTCAGATCATGTCTGACCTTTCTGTGAAGAACTCTAGAGTGTCTGCAGAGGTGCATCAACTTCTCACTTCTTCCAGATCTTATTGCCTCCCACAACCTCAAATGAGATAGCTGGAGGTGTAGGATTCTCCCTCTTCCAATCCACAGTGTAAGTAAATCCATGCTGGAAGGACAATAGGCCCTTTAAGACCTGTGGATATGTTCTCAAAACTTTGTGAGGAATATATGTAGACGTGCAATGTGTATGGGTAGCGGTTTTGTCCTTAAGCAGACCTGAGTATCACGTATTCATGGGATCCTGTTCTGCCTCATTTAACTTTTCATTCAAGTTACTTCCAAATTTTTCTCTACTGAAGTAATACCTAGCAGTACTTTCACTTATTTTGTATTTGTGTAGTAATTTTTGTCTAAGAACTTGTACTTATTGAATTACATGCTTTTTCCTTAAGATATTATAACTAATTTGCATAACTATTCTTTTAATTCTAATCCTAAAATCTTCTTACATCCCTTTCCTCTGCAATTGGGTATCATTTATAGAGTAAGACTCATTAAGAATATGTGTTCTTTAACTGTCAAAATCAGTAATGGAAATATGGGACAGACCTAAGTCACTCTCTTCTTATTTTTCTCTCTCCTTCATTTTCCTGGCATGACTGTGATTGTCAGATCAAGATTTTGTTGGTTTTCCAACAAGATAAGTACCTGGCTTCCATACCAATTTAATCTAGACCATTTTTACCATTGGAAAATATAACATGGGATAGTGTCAACAGCTCAAAATTTGTGACATTTTTACTTCTCACAAAGACTGCTATCTTGGAAAAGGAGACATATTATGCTGTTTAAACATAAATATGTGGATTCTTTCTTGTCACCTTAGTATTATGATGATTTTGTATGTGTCTGGATTTTGATTCAGTTGTTTCATTTACATTATAGCTGTAACCAGATGTGCTTATCAGGCTCAGAATCTTATTATGATGAGGAATTGAGTAAGGCTACTCTATATAAATGCAGCAGTATCCACCACAGCATTATTAAACATGCTAGCCATTACTTTTTCTTCTGGGATATTTTGCAAAAAAACAAACACTGTGAAGTCTGGGAGAAAGATACTTTTTTCTCCTTTTTTATAAAGCATCTGATTTCAGCACTTAAATTTAGGGTTTTACAGAGTATCACAGAATCACAGAATCCTAGGTGTTGGAAGGGACCTCGAAAGATCATCTAGTCCAACCCCCCTGCCAGAGCAGGGTCACCTAGAGTACATCACACAGGAACGCATCCAGG
>VZRW01001610.1:81641-127804 GCA_013398125.1 Aegotheles bennettii
GATTTATGGATGTCCAGATTGCTCAACTGATCCCTAACCCAACCCTCATCTACCAAGGCAAACTCCTCCTTTATCCTGACTTCTTCTCGGGCTATAGGGATCAGGGGCTCCTGAGGAAAGCCTGCAGGAGTGAAGACAGAGGCAAAGAAGGCATTCAGCACCTCTGCCTTCTTGAATATAAGGGAGCTTGGACCTGTGGATCACATGTAGACAGCTACATTACATTTAGGGTTTTTTTAAATCTGCACTTGAATCCAAAACAAATTTCAGATTAATTTAACTGTCCTATCAAAAATAAAATTAAATATTGCTCAGATAAAATACTGAAACCATAATCCAAAACCTAAACATAATGACTTTACATATAAGAAAAGAAAAATACTGATACAAACAAGAGTCAGACAAGACTCTAAGGAAGCGTGCTGTAGAGAAATTGAATATGATGATACATATTGGAGTAAAAAAAATGAATTTGAGATAGTACAGTAGAACTGTTGATTTCCTGTTTTTCCTGTACACAAAAGTAGCTTAAATCGCACAGGGTCCTTTGTCAGGTCTTTCCTCCTGTTACAAACTGATTTCCAGATGTACTAAGTCACCTTTTGGAAATGTCCATCTTCCTTCTTTTACATAGAATAAGAGTAACCAAGTGTCTTACACTATCAGCTAACATGTGATGGCTACAGTTTAGTGATACTAATCCCATCCTGTCTTTCTACTATGCCAATTGTGTGATAGAGTTTTAATCATCTTGTCCTTCAAATGTTGAATCAGTGGGGTAACAGTTCCTTGTCATAAAACAACTTCATTAATTCCTGGATTAGTTCACTGATCAGTGTTTTTATCATTCATATAATAACACTTAGCAAGGTCTCTCAAAAAATGTTTTTTTCTTAATTAGTCCTTTAACATCTCTAGAAGTTTGTAGGGATTTGGGTTGGGTTTTTTTGTTTTTGATTTACTGTTGGTTTCTAGTTTGAGGGGTTTTTTTATTTATTTCTCTTGCTGATCAGCTGGAGATATTGGGAAAATAATGTTTTGAACATAGTTTTTGAATGAAGACAAGTTTTTACATTGTGGTGGGTTGATCTTTCTGGCTGCCGGAAGCCCACCCAGCTTCTCTCTTGCTCCCCCTCCTGAACAGGACAGGGAGACAAAATAAGATGGGAAAGCTTGTGGGTTGAGATAAAGACAGGGAGATCATTTAGCATTAGCGTCCCAGGCAAAACACATTCAACTTGGGAGAAATTAATTTAATTTACTGCCAATCAAAACTGGAATACGATGGTGAGAAACAAAACCTTTCTTAAACACATTTCCCCCAAGGTACCACCACCTTGGCTGAGGGGCTCAGTTGTGCCCTGCTGTGGGTCAGTTGGAGTGGGCTGGAACCAGGGCATGGAGCAGCCTTGGTCTCTCCTCACTTTATTTAGAATTTTCTTTCAAGGAAGATGGAGTTCCCTTAAATTTGAAGATTTTGGTAAAATATTATAAAAGTATACTTCAGTTTTAGTAACACATTTGTGGCCTTGATCCTACAAAAGGTACACACACATGAATCTACACACTTATATATATCCTTCTAAACGTAATTACTGAACATATTTTTTTGTATACATGTGCTCCTTTTGAGATCAATGGAAACGCTTTCTTGATCATGCAAGTCCACAGTTTTCACAAAGGATATGGGAAAGATATTCACTGTGTATTGGTCCAGACTGTAGGTGGAAGTGCTTCTTAACCACTTTCTAACTCTATTGTGAACTACATCGTCTAACAAATTAGCAGACTTACTCATGTTTAATCAGCTGTGCAAGAAGACTATGCTGAGCTAAAAGGGGAATGGTACACAGGTCTTATTCCCTTGTTACTAAAATAAAGAAGCTGAGTGCTTAAGAGACAAGGCTGGTCCATAGTGACTCAGAGGATAATTACACAGTTTAAGACTCAATAGGCATGAAGACAAAATCTGGCCTAACAGAATAAAAAGGGAAATAAAAAGGAACAAATAAATTTTCTGGTCTTACACATGTGATATAATGAAAATAAAGAATGTTTTGTGTTGGATGCACATGTGATTTGACTTGATAAAACTAGGTCTTGTAATACATAAGAGATCATGTAATATGTAAAAGATGTTAATTTATCACAGACCACTGGCCTTAAAATAAATGAATCTATCTAAATATTAAAAGAATTATCCTTATATTGAAAGATAGCAATAGATAATGGACTTCAATTTGCATGTCCTTTGACTATAAACAAAGCCACTTAAATCAGTAAAAATATTCCCATTGACTTTAGCAGGCTTTAGGTACAGCCTAAATACCTCTACTGGGATTCTGCATGTTTGAAGGGCTGGTGGGAACTATCCTTAGACAGAAGGCCCAGAAAGACAATTAGTTCAATATGCAATAAGAGGGGAATGTGATTCCATAGAAAGGTGTCTCAATCCATGTGGGTCTCATGGTTACACACCCAATATAAAAAACAGTCCATGTTATTTAATAGTGAATTGTTGCCACTACAATTCATGAGTGTTATCACGCACTATGTGCAGGACAGCTGGGGGATCAGGTCCAGTTAGCATGGGTTTGCAAAGAGTAGGTCCTGTCTGGCCAACCTGATCTTCTATGACAAGGTGACCTGCCTGATAGATGAGGAGAAGGATGTAGAAATTGTCTATCTGGACCTCAGTAAAGCACTTGATACCGTTTCACACAATATTCTCCTGAAGAAACTCTCTGCTTCTGGCCTGGATAGGAGTACCTTTCACTGGGTCCAAAACTGGCTGGGTGGCCAAGCACAAAGTGTGGTAGTAAATGGAGTCACATCCAGTTGGTGACCGGTCACCAGTGGTGTTCTCTAGAGCTCTGTACTGGGGCCACTTCTGTTCAACATCTTTATCAATGATCTGGATGAAGGCATTGAATGCACCATCAGTAAATCTGCGGATGACACTAAGTTGGGTGGGAATGTTGATCTGCCTGAGGGTAGGAAGGCACTACAGAGGAACCTGGACAGTCTGCAGTGATAGGCCAAGGCCAATTGTATGAGCTTCAGCAAGACAAAATGCCAGGTCCTGCAACTGGGCCACAACAACCCCATGCAAAGGTAGTTTTCGGGATGAGTGGCTAGAGAGCTGCCTGGCAGAAAAGGATCTGAGGGTGCTGGTAGACATCCCACTGAACGTGACTCAGCAGTGTGCCCAGGTAGCCAAGAAGGCCAACAACATCCTGTTCTGTATCAGAAATAGTGTGGCCAGCAGGACTAAGGAAGTAATTGTCCACCTATACTCAACACCGTCCCTGGAGGTATTCAAAAAATGTTTGGATGTGGCCCTTGGGGACATGGTTTAGTGGTAGACTTGGCAGTCCTGGGTTGATAGTTGGACTCGATGATCTTGAAGGTCTTTTCCAACCGAAGTGATTCTATGATTCTATACAGTAAATGCAAAGGATCTGGTCAGTCCTTTAAATTAGTCCAAGTGGTAAACAAGGTATATTACTTATCCAGAGTGTGCTTTCCCATCTGGCAAAGAATTACTTACACACCTTACAAAAGAGATTTTCCAGACTTTGTGGTCTCCACTGAATGTTTTTGAATTTGAAGAAGTATATCTGTTTTGTGGTCAAAACTCTATTTTGTATAAAATGTGTAAACACTCCAGAAGAAAATAACAAACCCCTTGTATGCTTCTCCAAGGAATGCCTTAACGACTAAAATAAGAATCATGCCCTAATTTCTATGGGACCTTCATTTTTCCCACATAGAAATACAGCTTCATGAGAAGTGAAGTGGTCACCATGCTTCAGATCTTCTCCTTCAGGTGGGACACTTGTGTTGTTAGAACTATTGGTTTAATAAACTCGCTGGCCAAGTAGCAAATGAAGCCCTTTTTATCTCTTTATGAGAAAGACTGCTTACCAGTAGCCTAGATAATATTGTTTTACTTTCTCTCTGCTCCTCCTCAGATACAATGTGGTGCTAGACATTACTTAGATAGCTGAATCCTGCTCACCCACTATTTTATCACATACTTAGTCACTCAGGGGCATTCATATTGAAAATATTCCACTAGTTTGTACTGTACACTTGTCTTCTCAATCTATGGATAGCTGTGAGCTTATCCAGCATATACTCTAGACAAAATAAAATAATTCTGAAGGAAGTGGGAATTATGGGGCAAACTCAATACTTTCAAATCTGTTTTGTGTTCTGGTGCTTCAGGGTTTTCTGAAATACTTTGTTCCCAGTCTCTAAAGCCACTACACTATTTTTCTGGGAGTAGAGATAAAATAAATTTTTAATCCAATAGTAGATTTATTTCTTTCACACAGTTAAAAATTGTAGGATTTTCATTTGGTTATTTACCCAGACATTTCCTTTATTCTTCTAATGGGAATTCAGAGGTGGAAAAACATTGGTTGAACTCAAATCTAATAGGAATGATTTTTTACAAAACAGCAGCTGGAAGAATGTTTTTTGACCAATACTTACATATTTAATTCTTAAGTTTTTAACCCTCTAAGGTCTACTGTATTACTTTTTAAAAGGCATTTAAAATTTGAAATGAAAATTTTGTTGCCAGAAAAGCAAGTGAAAAAATTGGAAATGTACCTTAGCAATGCCATATTTAAATTACTGTAATAGTTTTCTGTTTGTTTGTTTATTTAAGTCTCCAGAAGATTAACTCCTTTTGACAGAATCTTGTAAAATTCACATGACTATAAAAAAACAGATAACCAGTATATTTTTGAGAGGTATCACAAATACTGCATAGATGTAGAAACTAATGAATTTTACCCAATATTTATAGCATGACTATCTGGCTTTCCAATGCTACATCTAATGCCAACTTCAAATTAATTCTGAACTGACTATCTAGGTATATTTGGCAGCAATCTTAAAGAATCAATCTGATCTACTGTTTCTGTTCTCACCTTTATTTCAATTCCCTATACATTTTTCTCAATTAACCTCTCAAAATTTCAGTATCTTTTCTCCTTGAACATGCTATACTGTTTCAATGTTTTTATGCTTTATTTACTTCCTAATTAAAACTACAATACTTGTTACATTTTTCCCTGTAAAGCACTTCTCCTCTCTTTCTTATTTTAGAAATGCAGTTTTCATTAACTTCTTTTGTCTTATTGAACAATAAACTATTAAAATACTCAATTGTTTCAGAATGAAAAATTTTAAAAAATAAAATTGGTTTTAATTTTCTCTGTAGCTGGCACCCATTGTTTTTGTACAAAGAGTGAAGTGTTTTCTAAATGTTTTCCCATTATTATCTTTATGAAGTAACTGCTTCGTACATCTTGAGGTAATTTTCTTATTTCACAGTACTCCAGGTACAGTGTGCCAACAATTACTCAAATCCAGGTATTTTGACAAAGGTCTGGCTGTGGGTCCTTGTAAGAACAGTTCATCTTCTCATAAATATGTTTCAGGTAGAGGGAATAAATCTCCTCTTGAAGAAGCTTTTTTTTTTTCTGCACAGACAAGGCCTGATACAAGGCCTTCTCTTCTTCAGGCTGAACAACCCAAACTCTCTCAGCCTGTCTTCACAGGAGAGGTGCTCCAGATCTCATCTTCATGGTCTTCCTCTGGACTCACTCTGACAACTCCATGTCCTTTTCACGTTAGGGGCCCCAGAACTGAACACAGTACTCCAGGTGGGGTCTCACAAGAGCATAGTAGAGGGGGACAATTACCTCCCTCAACCTGCTCATCACACTCCTTTTGATACAGCCCAGGATACTGTTGGCTTTCCGGGCTGCAAGTGCACACTGCAGGCTTCTGTTGATCTTTTTATAAACCAACACCCTCAAGTCCTTCTCCTCAGGGCTGTTCTCAATCTATTCTTCACCTAGCCCACGTTTGTACATGGGATTGTCCTGACCCAGGTGCAGAACCTTGTAGGGGTAGGTCAATGGCATGTAATGAACCAGCTACTCCATAGCTTTATGATTAACCACGCAGCCATATGTATTAGGGGTCATCTCGAGGGATAGGAACAAGAGAACAGCATCATCTGCTTCCAGCCAGACACCGGAAGTGATATGGAGCAATGCTGGAGGTCACCTGGGTATGCTTCCAGTCATGTGACCGGTACACTACCGGAAGGGGCAAGGACCAATGAGAAGCGATGAGACATGGACCAATAGCAATGTGTATAACACTATGCCTGCCCCCACGTACGGGGGATGCGACCAATCATTGTATATGCTCTCGGCTCCTGGTACGAATGTATAAAAGGAGAGTTAAAGTAAATAAAAACAGTCTTTTTGCTGACTTCATATTGGAGAAGTGAAGTCCCAATACCCCCGCAGAACCTCACATTTGGCCTTGTTGAACTTCATGTGGATTGCATGGGCCCAGCTCTCCAGCTTCTCAAGGTCTCTGTGGATGACATCCCTTCCCTCTGGTGTGTCGACTGCACCACACAGCTTGGTGTTGTTGGCAAACTTGTTGGGGGTGCACTCAATTCCACCATCCATGTTGCCAACAAAGACATTAAACAATGCTGGTCCCAATACTGGCCACTGAGGAATGCCACTCATCACTGATCTCCATGTGGACATTGAGCCATTGACCATAACTCTAGGAGTGTAACCATCCAGCCAATTCCATATCCACAGAGTGGTCCACCCATAGTCCATGTCTCTCCAAGAAAAGGATGTCATGTGGGACAGTTTCAAATTCTTTGCACAGCCCAGGTAGATGACATCAGTCGCTCTTTCCTTATCCATCAATGTTGTAACCCTGTCACAGAAGGAAACCAAATTTGTCAGGCATGATTTGCCCCTCGCGAGGCCGTGTTGGCTGTCACCAATCACCTCCCCGTGCTGTAACTAATCACAGTCCCATGCTGTTCACGCAGCTCTTGTGTCATATTTTTAGTCTGGTGCAAAAGTCTCAGATATTTTTGCAATGGCACTAGACACATAATTTTAGGCTTCTTTATAAAGATTGTAGTCTAAACACCTACTCCAAATTGGAATCTGCCTTTGATCAAGTTATTTGGCTGTACTGACTAGAGTCTGGACTCAGTTTCTAGTATCACTTCTGGATTTTTGATTTTTAATTTGCTGCCTAACTGTTGATACTTAATATAGTTATAAAAAATACGAATCTCTCAAAAACTGGGCATAACATCTTTGCCCCACAAAAGTCAATTGGGATGAGATTTATATTTCCTAAAATTCAGCACTGCAATGAATTGCTTAAACAGATATCCAGCGGTGTGTGAGATATCTGACGCTAACTAACCTGACCTGCATTTCCTCACCAGAAACACATGCTTTTTCTGTAGATTCTGCATTATATATACCAGTTACATGCAGAACACCTCAGATATCTTATGGGATCTCAGATAGTTCTCAGCGTGCAAGCTTTGAAAGCTGAATCACATGACTTAAGATTTGTAGGTAAAATGCACATTCTGTGTATTTTTTCAAACTCACTCAAATTGTACAAAATAAATATAAAAATTAGTTCTAGAAAGTTTGTGTAAGACCTTTTTTAAAAGCAGTTCCCTATAGTTCATTTATTTGTTACATACTGTTGATACAAAAATAGTTCGGTCTGTATTGGAATCAAGTGAGCATATTCCTCCCAGTCTTCTTCAGGGGTCAGTTATTGGTTTTGTCTCAGATTAGTAGTTTTCTTATGCACTTAATCAGAAAGTGACTTGAAACAAGGGAGAGAAATTATTATTACCTTTTTTTTTCAAATTTAATTAGAAATCCCATGGAGTCAGCATGCCCATACCTTGAGGGAGGGATTGACTCATATCAGTTAACAACAAGCCATCTGGTTTCTTTAGAAGAAACATTGATAGAGTTTCCTTGGCTAGAGGAAGGGACTGAGTTTTTCTTTATTTATTGGGAAACACTAATATTGCTTTATCACTAGAATCACACTGTTTATACAGTTTTGTTTAAAACTCCACTTCTGAGAAAGATAGTCTTCTAACACTTTAATTAGTATCATCCTAAGGTTATTCCAAGATTGGGTACGGCCCGACAGTTACATAAAAAGGGATAGTCATGAACAAGTTGTCACCATCCTATACAAACACTGCCTCTGTGATGGTATAATCCTGATAGTTGTCACTGCCCTTTGGCCAATCTATGTAGGTTTGTGAGTTCTGGCAACAAGGAGACCAGGAATGTGGCTGGCTCAGATGAAGGCAGAAATGTGATATAGAGATATGCTGGTTCACTGGTGCCAGCAGCCGATGAGGCAAAGGGAGAAAGCAATTCCTTGTGATTTGAGCGCTTCTACTTTGGTCTCAAAGGAGACTGTTAGGAGGGTAGTTTCTGAAGTCATGTAGGTAAGCTGTATAGGCATATTAGGAGAGAAGGTAACAAAGTGACCTTTTGTGCTGAAACACTCTGTACAGTGATCTGCTGGAATAATTTAAGTTACTCAAAAATGCTAACAGGGTTTAGATTTTTTATTATTATTTTTTTTTAATACAATGAAACATTCAACGTCAATCACTCTGATATCTGTTGGAAAAGCAGCACGGTGAGCTGTAGACAATCTAGGAGATTTCTGGAGAGCATGGAAGATAATTTCCTAAACCAGGTAATAGACAGCCCTACTAGAGGGGATGTGATACTAGACCTGGTGGTCACCAATACAAGGGAATTAATTAGTTACATCAAGATAGGAGGCAGCCTGGGCTGCAGTGATTATGTGCTGGTAGAGTTCACCATCCTGAGTCATGTGGAAGTAAAGTCAGGACCCTGAATTTTAGGAAAGTGGACTTCCAGGTCTTCAAAGAATTAGTCAACAGGACAACCTGGGAAACTGCCCTCAGTAACAAGGGGGCAGAACAGAGCTGGCAGATCTTTAAAGACACTTTCCATAGAGCACAAGAGCTCAAAATGCCCAGGTGCAAGAAATCGAGCAAGGAGAGCAAGAGACAGACATGGCTGAGTCAGGACCTGCTAACCAGATTAAGGGGCAAGAAGGAAATGCACAGGCAGTGGAAGCAGGGACAGGTAACCTGGGAGGAGTACAGGGATGCTACCTGGTTGTGTAGGGATGCAGTTAAGAAGGCCGAGGCTTGGCTGGAGCTGAACCTGGCAAAGGACATAAAGAATAAGGGCTCTTACAGATATGTCATCCAGAAGAGGAAGGTTATGGAAAGTGTCTCCCCCTTGACAAGCAAGGCTGGCAAAGTTGTAACGATGGACTAGGAAAAGACTGAGGTGCTCAACAACATTTTTTGCCTCATTCTTCACTGGAAATCCCTCCTCAAGCACCTCTCAAGTGGAAGGACTGCATGACAGAGACTAGGGGGGCAAAGTCCCTCCCACTACAGAAAATCAGGTTTGGGACCGCTTGAGAAACCTGGACACACATAAGTGTATGGAACCTGATGAGATGCCTCCAAGAGTTCTGAGGGAATTGGCTGATGTAGTGGCAGAGCCACTTGCCATGATATTTGAAAAATTATGATGGTCAGGTGAAGTCCCTAGTGACTGGAAAAAGGGAAACATTACTCCCATTTTTAAAGAGTGAAGTAAGGAGGACCCTGGGAACTACCAACCTGTCTGCCTCACCTCTGTGTCTCGGAAGGTCATGAAACAGATACTCCTTGAAGCTATGCTAAGGCGCATGGAGGACAGGGAGGTGATTCTAGACAGTCTGCACAGCTTCAGCAAGAACAAGTCCTGCCTGACCAACCTAGTGGCCTTCTAAGATGGAGTTACTACATCTGTGGACAAAGGGAGGGCTACAGATGTCATCTATCTGGACTTCTGTAAGGCTTTTGACACAGTCCCCCATGACACCCTTCTCTCTAAACTAGATAGATACTGATTTGATGGGTGGGCTATTTGGTGGATGAGGAATTGGTTGGATGGTAACATCCAGAAAGTGGTGGTCAGCGGCTCTATGTCTCAATGGACACCAGTAACAAGTGGTGTTCTTCAAGGCCCCGTACTGTAGCCAGTACTGTTCAATCTTTTAATTAATGACATAGACAGTGGGCTCGAGTGCATCCTCTGCAAGTTTGTGGATGACACCAATTTGAGTGGTGTGGTTGACACACCTGAAGGATGGGATGCCATCCAGAGGGACCTAGGCAAGCTCAAGAAGTAGGCCCAGGGAAACCTCATGAGGAGAAGTGCCAGGTCCTGCATTTAGGTTGGGGCAAGCCTCGGTACCAATACCAGCTGGGGGATCAAGGTATTGAAAGCAGCCCTGAGGAGAAGGACTTGGGGGTACTGGTAGATGAAAGGCTGGACATGAGCCAGCAATGTGCCCTCGTAGCCCAGAAGGCCACCCGTATCCTAGGCTGCATCAAAAGGACTGTTACCAGCAGATGAAGAGAGGTGATTCTCCCCATCTACTCTACTCTGCTCTGGTAGGACCCCTCCTGGAGTACTGCTTCCAGCTTTGGAGCCCTCAGCACAGGAAAGGCATAGACCTGTTGAAACGAGTCCAGAGAAGGGCCACAAAAATGATCAGAGGCCTGGAATACCTGTCCTACGAGGAAAGTCAGAGAGAGTGGGGGTTGTTCATCCTGGAGAAGAGAGGGCTCCGAGGAGACCCCATTGCCACCTTCCATTATCTAAAGGGGGCCTGTAAGAAGGATGTGGACAGGCTTTTTAGCAGAACCTCCTGTGATAGGATGAGGGGTAGTGGTTTTAAACTGAAGGAGGGTAGATTTAGGTTAGAAATAATGAAGAAGTTTTTCACCATGAGGGTGGTAAAATACTGGAACAAGTTGCTCAGAGAGGTGGTGGATTTCCCATCTCTGGAGATGTCCAAGGCCAGGTTAGATGGGGCCCTAAGCAACCTGGTCTAGTGGGTGATATCCCTGATTATGGAAGGGGAGTTGGACTAGATAACCTTTAAGTTCCCTTCCAACTCAAGTCATTCTATGATTCTGTGATTTCTGTAAAGCTTTTGCTATTGTTTGAAATATTTCAGTCTTTGTTACAATGTTTTGAAAATACATAAATGATTCAATTTGAAGGTTATGACTATACTGCTAATAAAAGATAACAAGAGACCAAGCCCTGCCCCTGAGGCCCAGTGACACTGATAGGTCACATTTCACCTGATTAAGTATAGCACCTGTTGCAGATTTATCTCAGAGTGAGCTGGCAGAAGCAATTCAGAGCTGACAATTCAACAGGGTGAACAATCAAGAATTTTATTGTTCAGGCTTACTCCCTAGCCATTTTTTATGTAGTACTAGGGGCTGGAACTGAAAGAACATTTTTAGAATTCCTTCTATTTTGTCTCAGAGACAAATGAGGGAATTGAGATTTTCATGTTCATTATTTTGTTGTTTGTGTTTGGGTTTTTTTTGCAATGGTGGTGGAATAGAGAAAAAATATAAGAAATTAAAAAAAAAAATCCAATGCCATCAAACTAAATTTTGTTTTCAGATAAATGGGTTTAAATTGTATATTTTTAATTTAACATTGTTTTGATGAAAAATGCATATACATGTGAACTTGAATACTTTATTTCACTCTAAATGGTAAGAGAAACAGTTCTCAGTAATACCAGTAAATATTCCCTTGAAAAAATGGAAAACCCAGTCTTAAAGGAATTCCAGCATAAAAAATTTTCCTTCTAATATATCTCTGTGTTTGTCAGGGTTTGGTATGCATTATAGACACAGACAGCTAAATTATCACTGCATTCCTAAGTAAAAGCAATATGAAATAATTTCCAAATCTTAAACTTTTTCCAAAGCAAGCAAATAAAAAAGCAACAACTCTCTGAAACCTTCTAGATTTCATGTAAGCTAACTCTGAAATGAGTGAAATTGTTTTGTTATTGTCTTTTTGCTTTAATTAAGTATTCATTCTTCTAGAATCCATCATCATAAAATAACCATTTTATACTTGATAATTTTTATGCAAGTAGAGTTTTAGTTGATAAAGATAACTGTTGCTACAGTACATTGTCATATGACTGAAATCCATGTATCAAGCTGTTATAGAATAAGCATGATGCAAACTCACTGTCTCATTACATGCAGTCACGGAAAGAGAAAAGTAAATGGGAAATCATTATAGAGTGATGTTCCTTCTATAGTGCCATAAAGATCTGTTCTTAGTCTAGCACATGCAGAGCCTTTTTTCATGGTCCAGAAAGATGAAGAAATAAACAGCATGATTACTGGTAAAAATTTCCAGGCATTTAAAAATTTACAAATACAAAACAATAGAACTGGTCAGGTGTGTAGACAGGGCTTGGATTGTTTGACCACATTAATCATAGATATTTTAGTGTGGTTTAGCAGGCCATAAACACTGGAGCAAAGAACACAGTCACATTCAACATTCAGTTCTGAAATTTATTGAGGCTGAAGAGAATTTCAGAATCATGGCAGAAAAGCACAGCAGCTAACTATAAGAGGTCCCCATGCAAAGCTTCATCCAAGGGAACAAACATAATTGTAAAATCCAGAAACAGGATATCAGAAATTCTACACCTGTACATTGTATTCATGTAAACACTACCAGAAAACTCTAGAGATTTTTATTCTTTAAAATTTAGAAAAGGCTATTTAGAAAGACTGGGAGTTTTTATAAATAAATAAGCAACAGGAATGAGTGCAGCACATTGAGACAGTTTGGCCATGCAGAAAGACATGCCAATGCATGTAGACTGCAGAGAGAGGCACAGCAAGGTACTGGGGATGTACAGAAAGACACAACAACACACATGGGCCAGGAAAAAAACAAACAACCCCCCCAAATCTAAAAAATATAATAAATGTATATATCCAAGGCCCCTCAGACCAGACAGAAGTTTGCAAGAAGGCAGACCTACCCTCTGTGGATAGATTTACCCCTTGTTGACTAGTTAGGGAGCCCTTGAACAAACTAGACAGCAAGTCCGTGGGCCCTGAGGGATTGCATCCACGAGTCCAGAGGGAACAAGTTGATGATGTCATGATGAGGTCCCTCTCAATTTAATTTTTGAATAGTCATGGTGACCAGGAAAGACTCCTGAAGACTGGAAGAAAGCAAACATTACTCCCGTCTTCAAGAAGGCTGAAAAGAAAGTTCAGAATAACTACAGTTGGGTCAGTTTTATCTCTGCCCCTGGGAAGGTGATGGAGAAAATCCTCATGGAAAACATCTAAATACATGAAGAACAAGAAGGGAGTAGTCAGCATAGATGTATGAAGGGGTAATCATGTTTGATCAACTCGATAGTCTTCTACAATGAAGTGACTAGCTTGGTGGATGGAGAACAATGAGCGTTTACCTCAATCTTAGTAAAGCCTTTGACACTCTCTCCCATAATATATTCATAGACAGACTGAGCAAATGCAGGTTAGAAAAATGGACAGTGAGTTAGATTGAAAACTAGATGAAGAATCAGACCCAGAGAACTGAGATCAGTAGCAGGAAGCCCAACTGGAGGCCAGTCACTAGTGGAGTACCCAGGTGGAAATACTGGGACCAATGTTCAGTATCTTCATCGATGACCTAGATAGTGGAGTGGAGTGCACTCATAACAAAACTGGGAGGAATGGCTGAGGTACCAGGTGGTTATACTACCATTCAGAGGGACATTAATAGGTTGGAGAATTGGTCTGACAAGAATCTCACGCAGTTCTATGAAAGGAAATGTAAAATTGTGCACCTAGGGTGGAACAATCCCTTGCACCAATACATGCTGAGGGCCAACCAACTGATAAGCAGCTCTACAGAGAAGGACCTAGGTGTCCTGGTTGACAAAAATCTTATGAGTCACAGAATTCTAGGGTTGGAAGGGACCTCGAAGGTTCATCTAGTCCAACCCCCCTGCCGGAGCAGGTTCACCTACAGTACATCACACAGGAACGCATCCAGGCAGGTTTTGAATGTCTCCTTTGAATGAGCCAGCAATGCAACTTCACTGTGAAACAGGCCAACAATGTCCTCTGCTCCATTAACAAGAGCTTTTCCAACAGGTCAAGAAATGATCTTTCCCCGCTCTTCTACAGTGGTGAGGCTACACCTGGAGTAGTGTCCAGTTCTGGGCTCCTCAGTACAAGAAAGTCACGGACATATTGGGGAGATTCCAGCAAAAAGTCATTAAAATGGTGAAGGCACTGGAGCATCTCTCATGAGGAAAGGTTAAGCCTGGAAAAAAAAAAGTCTCAGGGGGATCTTTTCAATTCAGAGGTTAAAAGCTTAAGCAAGGTAAATTCTGTTTAGAAATACAGGTAAAATTTTAGCAATCTGAATAATGAAGAATTGGAACAATTTAATTTGCACTTCAAGTTTAAATGTCTATTTCTATAAGCAATAAGAGGAAAACCAGAAGTTATATTTTCACAGCAGCTGTGATATATTTCGATCTATACATTGTGAAGTAACTGTAAAGGTCACTATTTACCTAAAATGCTGTTATTTAATATGTAAATCTAATCTATAACTACATCTTTGTGGATATAGAAATAGCAGGAGATTTAGAGAGACACACTCAGAACTAAACATCATGTCTTTGTTGCCAAGACAAAGACAGTTTAGTACCTCTCACATGAATGTCTCCATCTATAAAAGTACTCTGCATTAATATTTAGATGTAGAATAGTTTATACAACTATCAAGTAAGTCACAAAAATGCTAGGATCATACAGAGTCCAGAGGAAAGCAAAAATTCCTCCTGCTTTGGGAGAATGAGACATCTATACAAAGACTGAAGCTTCTCCTTCCTCTGAGAGCCAGAAAATCAGAGTACTACTCTCCACAGTAGAGACAAAAAATAGAAGATTAGAAAAGAATGGAAGAAAGAGTAACTGCACTGTCAGATAATGCAAGCAGTGTCTCTAAATCTTCTGGCCAAGTATCACTACAAGATATTGTGCTAAAAAGAATGATCTGTCATTGTTTTAAATATTTCTGCCTTGGCTGTGTATTTCTACACTTGAATATCACATGTAGCATTTGTAGCACTCTCTCACTGTATTGCACTAGTGAAATCTGAAGAAGTAAGAAAGAATTTGAACTGTATTAGCAATATTTAAATGACACAAATTATCTGTATTTATAAATTAAATCTATAAACTTAACTTTTGGTTGTGGTGGTGGTTTAGCTTCTGTGGAAAGTAGAAAGAAACTGTGATTCAAGATCCTCTTTGTTCCTTTACAAACTTCATAATTTTTGAATGATGAGTCCTTGCACCTGAGAGGTGTTGAATAGGTGGCTTCAGAAGCTCATAAACACATTTGCTGTTGAAGTAAGAAGCTTTGTATGCTGAGTACCTCAGATTAGAATCTATCACCGTGTTAGTGTATTCAGCTTGCCAAGAGGCTTCATCATTTTGAATACGAAAAGCAGATTCTTTACACATTTGTTCTGTCATAATTTTTTGTGGTCTGATCCACATACTAACTGGAGTGCAAGGACGTTTGGTTGGATATACTACCAAAAATATTCTTTGTAGTGCATGTTATTATTCGTTAAATAGGAGAGGATTTTTTTTCCTCTAATAGGGTGATAAAATAAAACACTTCTATTTGGGGGTTGAATTACATGGTCACAGTTACCACAAAAGTAATTGGCATCAGGTAGCTATGCCACTGAGGGTCTATGGTGATAAACAATGCACTTTAAGAGTACACTTTTGTCTTTTAAGTTGGGCTTCTTCTACAAGCCATCAGGAGAAGACCTTTAAAGAAGTTTTTAAGGTCAGGGTTGTTTTGAAGAATGTTCCAATGTTTCCCTGATAATTGCTTGGATTCTGCCTACCTATTCTTTAACCTAGTGACATGACTAATAGAAAGTTATTTGTGTTTTGATGCAGAGTTGTTTCAGTAAGAGCTCCACTCATGCTTTCCTAACACTAGGTTTATTCTAGGCATGAGGGAATTGTGCTTAAGAAAAGCACCTGTAAAATAAATAAAACTTCTCTTTCAGCCCATCAGACCTGTTCAATAAAGGCCTTTATGTTAGAGAATCTCTTGAATATAAAATGTTATTTAATCAGGAAGTCCTGGCTTTTATTAAAGCTAGCAATTTTTGTATTATTATTTTTTTTTTTTGCTTGTGAATAGGTGTATTTTCTATGATAGGCAATATTTCATTTTGAAAGTTGTTAGTAAAACCATGAATCAAAATAATGTCCCTATTTCCTATTATGTTCAATAGGGAAATGAAATATTTTATGAATTTTTCTCTGCACCTGTCAAAATAAACAAAATATAATTTCCAGTATAATTTGTAATGAATTTTAGACTTTGGGTTTTTCTTAGCAAGTTATAGTTTCATCTCTTCAATGAGGAAATAAGGAAGATTCATGTATGTTTTTCTTTGGATATAAAATATGTCACTTTGACTGGAATAAGTGAGAAAGCTTATGGAGTAAAATATCAAATTGAAGTATCACAGTATGGTCCTCTCTGAATTCTGCCATAATAAGTTATACATGGTCTACTAAATAACACAAAAATTATAACCTGTATACATTTTGCAAATGAAATAACTTGCATATTAATTACACTTTCCGGGTATTTAAATGCTATTGTCAGTATGTTTGGTTTTTTTCAGAGAAACTCCATGTAAAGCCTATATTTTTATTTACAATGACAAAAAAACCCAAACAAAACAGAAAAAGAGTTATAAGTTTACCTATAACAGAAAGAGCATTTTATTCTTTATTTCAGTGCTAGAATTCCACTTTCTTGTTTGGGAGAGACCCTAGAGGTGTCCACGTGGAATGAAGAATGTTCTCTTCATTCTCGTGACATTAAAAAAAACCCAAACAAAATACAGAAAGAAAACACTTGTAATTGGAATAACAGTTATGACTAAAATGTCTGTGGAAAATATACAGAAGGGCATTAAAAGTGCTTGTAAAGTATCTGAAAAAGTAGTTTTGACAGAAGCAAATTAAAGAAAAAATATATCTATTTCCTGATATCTAAACCCCTTACAAGGGCTGATACTATTCAAGATCTTTGGATGTGTGACAGAGGCCAAAGACTCAAATGGTGAATTACAGTGATTGTCCAAACAATAGTAATCCTAGCCAGAAACATATTATAAAGAAAATGCACCCTCTAAATGCAAAACTGGGAGAGGGTTTATCATCTGAAACCCAGAGCACAAATTAATCATTTGTGTAATTTGAATGAAGTCAGTTGGAATTATCCCAGGAATGAATATAGCCCAATTTGTTAAAGATATGGTACTGTAAATACTGCACTGTGTCAGAGACATCTGTTCAGCAACTGCCTTAGCTAAATAGATAAGACACTCTTCCCCATTAGCTAAAAGCAACCTAAACACTTAATGTAGATCAACCCATTCCGTCAGGGTGCAAAAGTGGCCTTCAAATGAAGCAACTCAGTATTTTTCACTTGGACCCAGGTAAGGCATCTAGAATTGGTTTAAAGAAAAAAAAAAAAGTGACCGAAGCTCAGAAAAGAATAAAGGAAGGAGGGTAGCATGGAGGGGTATTCAGATTACAACATTCAGTTGCTAACAGTCTGATCTTCAAAGGATTTCAACCGAGTCATTAAAATAGGAGGTTAGTTTTTAATGAGAAAGTATACAAGATGCCCAGTATAATTAGACAGTGGGCTCTGAGGATTTACAGGACTTACCAATTTTTGAAAGAGAAGAAATAGCTGAGCAAACTGTGTTTAGCAAGTATTGTCCCTAATATTTTGCACAACCTACATCTGCAAGTTGTTTTAATAAGTATGCTTTGAACCTTGTGAGGCACTGTAAAACAACAGTTCCTGCCTCACTAGCAGTTTCATCGGAAAATCTTGCCATGGATTGTACTGGATCCTTTCATCTTCTCTTCCTACCGTTCTCCCACAGTGAAAGCTATCCTTTTTGTTTACTAGACAATCCGCCATGTATACTTCACTTATGTACAAAACAGTTTAGCAGGGTCAGTAAGTGAAAGCAAGGCAATGTTTTCATGGAGGATTTTGTTTCCCCTTTGTTTACTACTTTGCAGTTAAAAGGCTCAAATGCACAAATGCAGCTTTTACTTGAAAAACTGATAATTCCTTCTGGTGAACAACACTGCTTAATTCTAGGGAATAACAAAGATTTGTAGTGGAGTAAAAAATAAAAAGGATTTTTATAGACAGATGGAAGCTTTAAATGATATTTTACTCAGACATATATGAAGCCTACTACATTGTTTAGAGTTATGTTTCTCTCTGTTTTTTTGAGTTGCCTTTTTTAAATTATTTTCTTCTTTTTATTTATTTATTTATTTATTTTTCTCGTGGGTCTTTTTCCTTTATTTTGTTTTTGTTTTCCATGACTAGATCTGGTGGCCTCTTTCCTGAGCTCCCTGTCTGTACTTCTTTCCTTATGAGAAGCTTTTTGCATGTAAACACTTACTAACTTTTTTATTTTTAAGAAATAAAAGAGACAAATGTATGTTTTCATATATTTTTAATGGCCATTGCTGACAGACAAGGCACTTTATTGGTATTGTCTTGCCTTACTATTAGGTTAAAAGACTTCTACTTTTAGAAATAACTATTGTGCCATCCAGTTAAAATGACAAAGACTCCCACACTGAGCAAATTGAACAAGCTTTTCACTTCATTGAAGAAAAGGACTAGTTCTGGCTGCAATGGCTTTTTTTTTTGAGAGGGGGAGTAATTGTTCTCATTCTATTGACTCTATAGTTCCTGTTAAATAATGTTCATGTATTATTAAGAGAATATTCTTCTTTAGTGTACAAATAACTCTTTAAACACTTCCATCTAGAGTGTTTGTTCATGAGACTTAGTCTTCTGCTGCCACCTATAGACAAGATACAGTAATGTTATATGTTGTGTCTTACAGAACATAAATGGCAGTGGCATGCCTTCATTATGTAGTTTCAGAGTAGTTTCTCCAGTTTTATGTATCAACATAATTTATTCTATAAAATATATTGGAGAAAACCACATAGATGGACTATAAGAGAAACTGAAGAATTGGGCAAAACTGTTCTCATAGTTTACATGTACTCAAAAACTCTCTGGTGTAGGACAAACATATTACAGTCCATTTATTTCCTCTCCTGAAGTGAGAAGGGTTCCTTCATTTAACTGCATATTTCAGTTCAGTTTTGATGTATTGTTTGTACTGCCTCTTGGGGTCAATGCAGCACTTAGTGATAGGGATTTCTTGCATCTCACTCCAAGCTGGTGAAATACCCTTCCGTATGTCCTTCATGCTCATCGTTCTTTTGCTGTATCAGACTGGAAGGAAACTTCAGAACAGCGTTTTTCTTCTCTCATTTGTAACACACAGTACAGATGAAATTCTGCCAGGGTGAAGGATTAGTGCACACGCCTCCTGGAGCTGTAAATCCCACAGCAGGCACTGCACAGATGTGTGTCAGAAGGAATATCAACCTTTGCCTCACTCTGCTGAACCTCTGTGGGTACTGTGAAAGGAACCTCTACTAAGAAATTGTACAGTGCAGTGAAGTGTTGAAAAAGGTGTAAAGATGAGGAAAGCTCAGTATATTGCCATTTACTCAAACATGGTGATCCACAATCCACAGAGGCTTGAGATAAAAATGACTCTTCTTCATCTATTCTATCTGTGGGGTCTTACTTGTCACAGTGTCCAGTGGCAGAAAAAAGCTCCTGATACTCATTTAGACTGTAACATGCTGTATTAAAACAGCTGCAATACAACCCGAGGTAAACTCTTTCCTATTAAAAAAAATTAAAAATGCTTAGAATGTGTGCTTAGACTGTGAACACTGACAGGCAGCAGGTGATTTTGTGTGTGTGTTGTGAGGGAGGTGGAGGGCGAGTATCCAAAACTGAACTTTTGAATTCTCAGGTGGAAGCCTGCCGCATATTAGTTGCAACTAGTGCAGGATAGTTGTACATTTTGATATCACTTGGACTAAACAAAAGCAGCACTTCCTGAATCCTCCGTTTAATAAATAGTCATGAGACAGAACCACCAGCTGGGACAGTAAAGAGACATTGTGTTTCTGCATATAAACTACTTAGACCAGGAAAACTGGAGACTGGAGGTTCTGGAAAGAAAAGGAAGGACAAAAATAAAGAGTTATCAAAAAGAAGAAGCAGCTTCAGGAATGGAAGGCAGCCTGGAAAGAATAAGGTGAAAATCCGTGCTGGAGAAAAGATTTGAGAAACAAGTGAAGATCCTAGATATAAGACAGATGAATGGAAAAAGTAGCCTGGGAATGTCCAAGGACCTTGACTGGTGACTGCCAAGACTCATAACTGCCAAAACCAACACAATGAGAAGAGACACAACTTTCTGCCAGATCTTCCCAGACAAGCAGGAATCCCCCTGCAGGGAGGGGAAGCCGGAACTTAGAGAGTGTAACACTGGGGAAATTGAGCAAGTGTATGCAATAAATGAGCATGGTGAAAGTTATAGTCTTGTTGGTTCTTAAATATACACCAGTATATGTATCCCCTATGATTCTGGTTACTCTGTCTGTCCCTCATGGTCATCTACTGCCCAGGAGCAAAACACTTACAAGTACAGGGAGGGGACCTACAGGAAAGCTGAAGGGAGCCTTTTTACAAGGGCATGTAGTGATAGCATGAGAGGGAAGGTTTTTGAAAGAGGGCAGATTTAGATTGGATATTAAGAAGAAATTCTTTACTGTGAGGGTGGTGAGACACTGGTACAGGTTGTCCAGAGAAGTTGTGCCCCCTTCCTGGAAGTGTTTATGGTCAGGTTAGATGGGGCTTTGAGCAACCTGGTCTAGTGGGAGGTGTCCCTGCCCATGGCAGGGGGGTTGGAACTAGATGGTATTTTAGATCCCTTCCAACCCAAACCATTCTGATTCTATGATTCTATGATTCTATCTCTGGTGAAGTTCCTACTAACTTAGTAGATCCTAGCTATGGCCTGTTCTCCTCTCTGTTGTCTTTGAAGCAAAATCTCTTCACAAAGAACAATCCCCTTTGATATAAGCATAACGCTTAAAATGAGCATGACAAATGAAATCAGTCTAATCACTTTGATGCTAGATCAGGGCACTTCTGAGGTATCTAGAGTGGAAGAAGAGGCTACTAAGTGTCTCTGTGCTTTATGGATGTAGAGAAGCCAGAAACTGTGGTGAATTCACAAACATTTTCATAAATGAGGGGTTTTTTTTCTGATGAAAATATAGTTGTTGGTGAAATTTTTTCCTACTAGACCAATTTTTTTATTCATTGAATAGACACAAATTAAAAAATAAAACCCCTACTTTCTTCTTCATTTTCTTTCTTGTTCACCTCCTCACTTTTATAGATTTCAAGGCCAGAAAGGCCCATAAAATTTCTGATTGACCTCCTGCTTAGCACAATTTTTAACCATGTTCAGTGCCTTCTCGCAATAATACATTTGCATAACTACGTTTATCAGCTACAATGACCTTCCTCTTGCCTTCTACCAGCCAGAGTAATTTAACACAAGAGGTATTTCATATACTACAGCTTTTAATATGTATTTTGCTAAAGAAGCAATCATTTGTAAACACAGCTAGAATATTAGTTTCTTGGTTACATTTACTTATGGATGTGAATATTGTCTATCATTATTTCAGTATTTCCATTTGATGATTTTCATTTCATATAACATTTTTCCACCTAGAAATAACTTTTATTTTAGTGTAAAATTGTTTTCTGCATAGTCTTAAACCCAAAGAACATGAAAATGTATGAAGGCTCAAAGTAGAAACAAATGACACCAAAGAGTTAAACAGTATTTTTCAGGTAATTTCTTGGTAATAAAATGTTAACTGTGATGATCACCAGGCTGGAGGATACCTCAAATGAAGACAGGCTGAGAGAGTTGATGTTATTCAACGCAGAGAAGAGACGGCTCTGGGGAGACCTTCTCACAGACTTCCAGTATCTGAAGGGGCCTACAGGAAAGCTGAAGAGGAGCTTTTTATAAGGGCATGGAGTGATAGGATGAGAGGAAACAGTTTCAAATTGCAAGAGGGAAGATTCAGATTGGATATTAAGAAGAAATCTTTCCTTTGTGGGCAACGAGGAACTGGAACAGGTTGCCCAGTGAAGTTGTGGATGCCCCCTCCCTGGCAGTGTTCAAGGCCAGGTTGAATGGGGCTTTGAGCAACCTGGTCTAGTGGGCGGTGTCCCTGCCCATGGCAGGGGGATTGGAACTAGATGGTCTTTAAGGTCCCTTCCAACCCAGACTGTTCTACAATTCTATGAAACAAAACATTGCCACATTTCCATAAATTTATCTTTCAGGTTCGGAACTTTTCCCCCGAGAATTATACCATGTGCTATTTATTCCCTCCTATATTTATTAAAGGCTGAGAGAAATTTTAAGTACGTATTGCTGTATACTTTCCTAAACACATATACTGCATATCTCAATGTTGTAATTTTGAAATCAAATGAACCGCTAAGTGAGAATGAATAATGTCTACAGGGAGAGTCTGAACTTTTCTCTTTGATGGAAACAACAAAACCAATGTTATGTTCATAGATAATAAATATTTTGAAAATATGCAGTAATTAATATCCAATCTGTGGTTCTCTTTTCAGATTATTAACACAAATTCTTACAGACTCTTCAAGAAATGCTTCAAAGGTCAGGTCAAATATAACATACTTATCTATGTATGTTCCTGTATGAAGTGAATAGTTTAAACATATATTAAAGGTTTTGTTCCTTACCAGCCAAAATGCTCGTTCATTACTCAACTCCCAAGTATCTCCTTTTCCTGAGAACTGCAATCTTTATTCATCTTAATGAAGGAGTTTACAGTATTTATTTGGAATGGACTGATGTACTCCTATCTACCATGAATAAGGTCTGAGAAATCAGTCCTGGAGTAAGGACTGAGGGATTTAGCCCAACATCTATAAAATATGAGGAGATTATTCTTTCACAAGGAAGAAGAAGAATCATCTATTGTCTGTTGATGAACTCTGTGATGACTGCATTGCACAGCACTCTGGATAGCACTAAATTACTGTTGTACTTGAGAAGTCAGATTTATTTTGCACATGTAAGACATTATTTTCATTCTTGGTCTTCAAGGACTCTTCATTCAGAATCTAAAATGTTTCATCAAACAATGTAGCATCTGTTAAAATTATAATCACTCACATCAAGAATCCATATCAAAAGATATACTGTACTTTACTTCCTTTGTATTTATTGCCTCCCAAAATATGTATCTCAATAATGTGGGATATATATAGCAGGCTTATATGGCAGAAAGAGTGTTACACTATATTTTTGTTTTCAGTTAACATCAGAAGTGCAGTAATGTTAATTTAACAAAAGAAGTAGGTTTTAACTGTTTTTGTGGGCAATGCAAAGACAAAGCAATAAAGCAAGCATGTGGGCTTTATTCATCCATTATGAATAGTGTTATTGCCATGAAATACATTATGCAGACTTTAGTCAATATTTATTTTGATTTGTAAGAAATTACTCTTGCTTGTTAGTGTGACCTACTAGGTCTTGCTGTTAAATCTTGACTATAGGTAAATATGCAGGAAGCCAAGAGGAGGTGAAAGAGAGGATCAAAGAATGCCAGAAATGTCTATTACCATGTGTCAATCGCCATTTTGGCATCGAGTAACCATTGTGGTTTGGGTTTTATTATTTTTGTTGTTGTTTGTTTGTTTTGTTGGGGTTTTTTTGGTAGCTCTGGGTCTCCTTTTCATTGTCTTTTATTTCTTTGTTGACTGGATCATTCTGTGTGTATATATTAACTCTGGAACATGCTAATAAATGACAAGGTAGGAAAGCAAAACCTGCTCTTTTTTCACACCACTTTCGGTCTCTCATATATTTGTACTTCCCATTTTCTCTAAGGATCATGAAGGTCTTTTAAGTTTCTGTTTTTTTCTGGAGAGGCAGTATAATCTGAAAACACACTAATTTTCAAACTGAATTCTCTGTGCACACTAGGAGATCTTCTGTCTTGAATAGAGCAAGAGAGGAGAGGAAAAATTTAATCTTACAGAAAATCTTCAGAATTTATACACTCCCTTCACTTGAGTAACACAGTAGTTTGACTTCATGTATCTCTGTGTGAGAAACATGCAAATTCATAAGCATCCAGTTATATTGGGGGCCTGAAATTTCTGATATCTTGACATTAGGATGGACTTGTATGTACTTCAAAATTAATTTGAAGTAAAGAAAAATGTTTAAGACAATTTTGCTAGCCCAGTAAATCAGTACAGAACCCATACATCCTCTTTGGGACAGAGGGAAGAGACAGGAAGAACCTAGAAGGAAAGAAATAATAACTTTTTTTTTCCCCCATAGAGGGCCAAATAAATTATTGAAATGATATTGTGAAAGAATGTTGTAATTTTACCTATAAGTTGGGTAGCTGATATATCTTTTACATTTCCTGAAGAAGAATCAAAAACCTTGCTTGACAAAGATCCTGAAGTTCACTGAAATATTAATAGCCAGTGAAGGAAAAGCAAGACGAAACTGTGGTTTTGTGGCTTGAACCTCAGTGCTTTATGTACACAATCATAGACATGAAATATATAACACTTTTAAGGGACTCTTGTCCTACTCAAGTTTTGCACAAACCAAATTAGTTGGTTCAGTTTGGAGAAGATTTAAGCATGGTGTACTGAGCTTGGACATGATCCTATGAAGTTTGGAGCTTACTTTCTACTTATTCCAGATTGCAATTTTGGTTTCAAAAATCAATGTAAGCAATTTTTAAAACACTTACGAAAATCTTGGGTGCATCTCAAAAATAAAACATGGTACAATTAATTGGTACATGTGTCATATTAAAACTATTGGAAATGCATCCCAAGAGGACAAAAAAATCACAAAAGATTAGGGACATATTTCAAAATACATCACTGAAACAATCAACAATCATTAAAACAAACAACATGTCACCATAGGGAGCCCTAAATTAAAAATCCTTCATACTTCAGAAGCCAGTATAGTTAGTGTTGCCAATTGTACACTTGGGATTATTTTAATGTACTATAGGATTTAGCTGTTTGCTTGATATGCTTAGTTACCCCTTTGATCAGATATCATTCGGAATTTCCCCTCTTTTTATTTTGCAGATAATTTTTCATTATATTTATCTTCAATCCCTGAGAAAGAGAAAGGATTACTTTGTCACACCTTTTTTTAGGAAGGGGAAGGAGCATTTTGTCATATTTTATATTGTTCAACTTTGGTGAGAACATTTACCTGAAGAGGCTTATTGGTGGTTACACTTTAACTAGCCAGAATAAAGAAGAAAACAAGTTTGCTCCAGCATTATACCCTAGGATCTATGAGTACCAATAATAGAAATATGAATATCAGTTCTGGCCTTACTAAACTCAAAAGAAACATTGGTTAGTGGACTGAGAATTTAATCTCAGTGTCTACATTGCAGACAGTGTTCCTGTGAAATTTTTTCACTTGAGCAGAAACTGGGGAAAAAGAGAGAAGCATTTTCTATTTTATGAACACCTGATGTGTTTTTACTATATTCTTGATGTTACTGCAGTGTAGTGCATTGTATCAAAAATACTTTGAGACTAATAAAATTTCCATGGGAGATTTTGCATTAACCTCACTGTATGTATGAAGATTCAAGACTACAATTACATAGAAATTCAGAAAAATAAAAATATACAGCACAACTGATACTGCATACAAAATTTCTGTTCAGACACAGACTTTATAATAAAGAGATTGTAGCAAGACAAAGACGGATTTACAAAAAATATTTTACATCAAGCTTGAGAAATGTTCTCAAATTTCATTTCATTACAGTTATGAATAAGTAGTGCTAAACGAGCTTATTGAAATGAGTAAATTACATTAAAAATATGTGATTGAAGGCAAATAGCTGATATTTGTTGTGATATGTTGGTGTTTGGTCAGAAACACCTAGGACTCCATTTGCTATTATTGTGCCATTAAATTTTGGAGAAGAAATGCTGGAGCTGGAAGTAATTTCTGCTTGTGTTTCTGTTTTGATACTATGAAGTGCATTTTACGAAGAAAAGGACTGCACCCGCTGATATGTACTAAAATGCTTAACGCTGTCTCTTCTGCAAAGAGCAACAGTGACCTCTAGTGGTAACAAGGTTTATTTCAAGCTTAGTGATAAATTATCATAAATAAAATATATGGTGAAGATATTCCATGTTGCCATCTAGTTTAAAGGTTTTTTTGGTTGTTTTTGTTTTAGAAAAGAAATCATTCAAGAAGCAGTTATTAATGAGATTTAATTCCCCTTATTCATTATTTCTGTCTTCTTTATATGCACTCAAGTTTGCAAAATTAGCAGTCCCTTTGGTAATAACCCAGTTTTACATATGCAACTGTTTGCTATATTTTTTTTCAAACTGTTTCAGATATATTACTTTCATAACTACTTTTAGCTGAGATCTTTAAATGTCTGTGTTAATATAATAACAGAAAACAACAAAAGGCTAAAGTTTTCCTTCCCTGTACACAGTATCTTTACAGTGTATGTCATTGCCTACCTTTACATTACCTTACCATACATTTGTAATTTCTTTTCTATCAAATATATAAGGCCTTGGGCACCCCAAACAACAGCATTATGTTATCAAAGAAGACATAATAACATATCAATGAACAGTATGATTAGGAATTCTTGTAAAATTCTGGTACTTAAAGAGGACCAAGGATTATAAGATACTAGGTTTTCTTGTAGTTTTAAAAGAAAAAAAAAAAGACAAAACCTTAATTCTTTCCATATGCTGTCCTCATTCCTTGGTAACTATTTCAGATTAGAAATTTTGGGCCAATAGTGTTTCCTGAACATATTTACTTATGTTCTGAAAACATTCTTCTCCCTCTCTATTCTTTGTATGGGAGGTGAGAGGCAAGGAAAGGAGATGCCAGCCAAAGCAACACAAAGCAAGGTGTTCACACATAGGTGTAAGAAAGAATCTCAATTTTTTGTGTTATTGAAACCTACTTACTTAGAATCTGTGGCAGTTAGATTTCTGGCCACAGATTCTGTGAAGCCACATAAAACTCTGGCTTTTCACTATCCATAACACAGTCTATAATTTTCCTAGGGTTGTCCCAAGTATTTTAGAGGACCAGTATGTGTCACACATAAAAAGTCAGAGCACTGCCTGACCTACAGCTATCTTGAGACCCTTTCAAATTGGCAGATTCTTAAAATCATAGAATGGTTTGGATTGGAAGGGACCTTAAAGATCATCTAGTTCTAACCTACCTGCCAGGGACAGGGACATCTTCCACTAGACCAGGTTGCTCAAAGCCCTGTCCAGCCTGATCTTGAACACTTCCAATGATGGGGCAGTCACAACTTCTTTCTTGTGTCCTGTGAACAGGGCAAAATATTCCAGTGTCTCACCACTGCCACTATAAAAAAATTCTTCCTTATATCAAATCCCTGGTAAAAAGTCTCTCTCTGTCTTTCTTATAAGACCTCTTTATAAGCCATCAAGTTGGTTTGCACAGTAAGACATCAGGGTGTTTGCTCAGCTCACTTACTTGGCCAAAATGAAATTACTTGTGTCATGACTGTTGTGTTTAGTCATTAGAGTATGACATTATATTTTATACTACTACATTAATGTAGTACAGGTATTTATACTGGCTATATGTTGGTAACCTTGATTTCTGCAGCTGTACATGTCATAAGCAGAGCTTTCAACATTCTTTTCCTACCTTAACTTTCCTCTTCCCATGCACTTTTAAAAATTGGTTCAGCTTTTTCGCTTCTTTTTTTGTCATGATGTATGGTTTATTACTATGTTTCATGGAACTTATAGCACCCAAAAGACATTGATGAATTGTTTATCTGTCTTTTAGGGCAAAGAACTCAGGGATGTAAAAGGTATGTGCTGTGAAACATATTCTTTAAACATATTAAATGAAAATGCTGAGATAGGTGTTAGGAATATATACAGTGCCAGACCAAGCACCAGGTCTCAAAATGGGACCCAAAGCAGCTTGTAATCTGGACGCTGCTTCCTAATGACATACTCCTGCCTGGAATTAGTCAGTGGAGAATCATCAAGAGTTAGAGAAAAGTTTCACTTGCATTTTCAAGCCAGAGATGTTTTTCCTGCTCTGGAATGTGATGCTTTTCTGTAAAAACCTAGAACCTTTTCCTGAAGGCAGACAATTCTGCTTTAGCTTATGCCCCCTCACTATATAGTAGACTAATAACCTGCGAGGTCACTCGGGACTTCACTACTCCAATATGAAGCCAGCAAAGATGTACTTTATGTACTTTCTATCTCTTTTATACATTCGTACCAGGTGCCAGGAACATACACACTGATTGGTTCGCATCCCCCGTATGTGGGGCAGGCATGGTATAATGTACTGATATAAATATACTGATAAAGTATGGGTTTGGTGATCAGGTAGTGAGGTGGATCAAGAACTGGTTAAAGGGAAGAAGTCAGAGACTTATAGTCAATGGGACAGAATCTAGTTGGAGGTCTGTAACTAGTGGAGTCCCTCAGGGGTCGGTACTGGGACCGGTGTTGTTCAATATCTTCATCAACGACCTGGATGAGGGTACAGAATGTATCCTCAGCAAGTTTGTTGATGACACTAAACTGGGAGGAGTGGCTGACACACCAGAGGGTTGTGCTGCCATTCAACGAGACCTTGATAGGCTGGAGAGTTGGGCGGGGAGAAACTTAATGAAATTCAACAAGGGCAAGTGCAGAGTTTTGCATCTGGGGAAGAACAACACCATGCACCAGTACAGGCTGGGGGCTGACCTGCTGGAGAGCAGTGTAGGAGAAAGGGACCTGGGGGTCCTGGTGGACAGGAAAATGACCATGAGCCAGCAATGTGCCCTTGTGGCCAAGAAGGCCAATGGCATCCTGGGGTGCATTAGAAGGGGGGTGGTTAGTAGGTCAAGAGAGGTTCTCCTCCCCTCTATTCTGCCTTGGTGAGGCCACACCTGGAGTATTGTGTCCAGTTCTGGGCCCCACAGTTCAAGAAGGACATGGAACTGCTTGAGAGAGTCCAGCGCAGAGCCACAAAGATGATTAAGGGAGTGGAACATCTCCCTTATGAGGAAAGGCTGAGGGAGCTGGGTCTCTTTAGCTTGGAGAAAAGGAGACTGAGGGGTGACCTCATCCATGTTTACAAATATGTAAAGGGTGAAGGTCAGGATGATGGAGCAAAGCTTTTTACAGTGACGTCCAATGATAGGACAAGGGGCAATGGTTGCAAACTGAAGCACAGGAGGTTCCATGTGAATACCAGGAGAAACTTTTTCACTGTGAGAGTGACGGAGCACTGGAACAGGCTGCCCAGAGAGGTTGTGGAGTCTCCTTCTCTGGAGGCATTCAAACCCCGCCTGGATGCGTTCCTGTGTGATGTACTGTAGGTGACCCTGCTCTGGCAGGGGGGTTGGACTAGATGATCTTTCGAGGTCCCTTCCAACCCCTAGGATTCTGTGATTCTGTGACACACTGCTATTGGTCCATGTATCAGCACTCCTCATTGGTCCATGCACTTCCTGGTAGTGCACTTCCTGGTAGCATACCCGGGTGACTTCCGGTGTCCGGCTGGAAGCAGACGATGCTGTCTCTGGTTCCTGCCCCTCGAGATGACCTCTAATATATGGCTGCGTGATTAACCCACAAGGCTATCAAGTAGCTGGTTCATTACATGCCATCGTCCTACCCCAACAATAACCTACTTACCAAGGTAGTGCACGACTTCAAGCTACACTGCTGTAACCTCTCTGAGCAGTATTAACATCCTATTTCCTTTCTCCTTGTAAGATTTCCAAACTGCAAATTATTCTATCTAGAGTTTTACCTTTTTAAAATCCTACTAGTTTGGCATCTTCTGAGTGAGAAAGAAAGACCATAAGATAAAATGCTTGCTAATTTAGCTTTAACTCCTTGTGACACACAGTTACAATATTGGTTTGCTGAAAAAAAAAAAGTTTATATCTTGGTCATATTTTCCCTTACTGACACTGTTGGTAAGAGAAATTTGTCTTTTGCAAGAGAAATTTGCAGTGAGGTTTCTACTGACTGCTTGATGATTTTATTTTGTATTTGGATTTATGTGGATTTGGTTCAAATTCTAGTAACTACTCATTATATAAAGATGTACACAACCACTGACATTTTCTGAGCTTTCACACTGCATAACCACACAACTTTTGCTACTTTGACAAAAAAGAGGAAGCTAGACCTGGTAAAGCAGCTGTTGTCTTGCTTAGAAGTTGTAGTCAAAACTAGCATATTACTGCAGGGCTTCCAAGATTGCACTATCTCCATATATGCTTCTAGGTGCAATTCAAGTTGTTAATATTTAATTACACCTTAATATACTGCATGCTTTAGGGTTTAGTTACTTGAAAGATTCTTTCACCTTGTATTAATACAACAATAGAGATCAGTTCAGGTAATATGATTCTAGGTCCCTGGATATGCACATTTTTGATGTAAAGTGGGCTATTTCTAATAAAGATTGCTTGACCAGATTTATATTTTCCTGATAAATCTTCCACTTCCAGCCATTTTTATTCAGCATTTAGCCTGAAGCAGACTATGGCCTTTATCTATACGATGTTTTATACTGGGAGAGTAGTTTGCAATACTTTTGTCAGCATGTTTGCATTTTTTAAGCAGCCTATGCACACACACTTATACAAAAGGACTGGCAACTAAAGTTGGGCAAAAGGACAGAAAGGGAGTAATATACTTTCCATTCACTTAAATTGCCATAAAGATTCCCTTTCCTTGTTTTAAACCTTCCTTCCACTCCAATCACCTTCTCTCATTGTAGTGGCATGTGAATTCTTCTCTTTTTCCTTCCTTGATTTTCTCTCCACCTCAACATACTCACTGCAGACCCAGTAAACTCCTTCCAGTCTTTCTCATCCACCACTGCATACACACACCACTGTAAAGTCTCGAGCTGGCTCTGCCAACAGCCTTTTGACTATAACGATTCTATACAATTCTTTCCAGCATAATTGCTGATAATTGCTGGTTGTACAGTCACTATGCCCATGTGTGCATGTATTTATTTATACATATTAGTCAAGTATTGCTTATATCCCTAAAGAAAAATATTTCAACATGGGCAGCATACTACTATCTGGGATAGCAGCGTGGAACGTACGATAGCCATTTCCCAGTCTAAAAGCCTAAAGAGTTGTTAATACTTCAAATAAAATACTCTCCTAATCTAAACAGAAAGACAGATACTGAAACTCAAAATTTAACCAATGTTAAATCCCTTTACCCTGTAGATTTCAGGAGCTACAAATCCCAGTTTGTTACATCCAAGAACAGGCCTACAGGTTTTGAGGAGCAGCTCTGGGGAGAAATGGTGTATCTCAGAGTGTTTTCTAAGTTTTTTGTTTGCAAGGACCACAAGGCTGGGAATTTTATGTACCTGATTTCATAAACACTGATAACAATGAAAAAAGTTACTTGTAATAATCCAGTTAGAGCTCAACTCAGGGACAATACTAGGCCATCAATTATCCTCAGCTGTACATAGTCAGATGATTTAGCTTCCCAGTTAATTTGCACAATGTTGAGCCACTTAATTAAAAAAATATTAGTCAATTACCATGCTATATGGACATTAATTCACTCTTTCACTCCATTTTCAAGCGAGAAAACTAGTTGCTCTTGGAAGAAATATTGGGTGGAGATTTAGTAATAGTTCACTGCAAAGGTTGCTCTCAAAGGACAGTATGGTTATCTTCACTTCACATTTTTCAACACTATCTAAAAATTGTTGTGTCTTTAGATCATCTCTCTGTCATCACAAGGTATGCAACACATGCACTTTGAAACATCTTGGTGGTACTGTATGAGGAAAGCTTCATAGCTTCTTCAGATACTTTGGAGCTTCACAGATGTTTTCATCTAAAAATATCAAGATACAGTGAAAATAATAATGTCTTATGTCTGCAAGTATGCCACAAGATGCCTTCCTGGTCAAGTGGTCTGAAACACCAGAGCCTCACCCAGTCATTCTACATCATATTCATTTGGTAAGGTGTGGGTACACACTTCTACCAAAAGTATTTGCCAATACAATCCTGAAAAGATCCTGATCTCTCCTGAAGATGGTACTTCAATCAGATACACAAAATCTCAGATTCTTCTTGTGCATTTTAAAGACATAACCAAGAAAGTGAAGCATCACTAATAATTTTACCTACTTAGGGACTCGTGTTGCCCTCTGGAAAGTCCCTTTTCTTTCTGTTGACTGTGTGGATGGATAGTCAGGACACAAGTGGAATCCAAAGACCCAAGTTAGATACCCATCTTTGTTCACGTTGCATGGTGAGAGTTAATAATTAGGAATAGGATTCACACAAATCAGCAGGCTGAGCAAGGTATTGCCTAAGAGTAGGTTGAAACCTATTACTTATTGTCAGCCATGAACTCTCCCTGGAAAAAACACTTAGCTGTGTCAGTAGTTTCTCACAAAATGCACTTGCAAGATCCAAATTAAAATCTTCTTACTTTTGGAGAAGGGATTTAAAGACAGATATCTTAAGCTGCTTCATTATTGCACTCTATTTTAAGATAGTGTTCTCATAATTTTACCCAAAGTCATTCTCCTCTATAAAGCATAGTCATTGAGTCAGAGAGAGATGAGAATGGCTCAACACAGGTTTATGCTCTGATGTGTATTTGATTACTTTAAAAATAGCAGGGACTTGAATAAAAAAGAGTGTCCAGAACACATTCTGGATGTCTTCTTTGCAGTGCAGGCATATTCTGAGAATAGCCAGTCCTGAAGATAAATGCAAAAGATATTTAAAAAGTACAAATATAAAAAAAACCCCACAAGTAGTAAGTATACATTTGATAAATTACATATAGTCAGCAGAAATATAGGTAACTAGGGATTTAGGCATACACAGGATTAATCAGCAGCCGTGAGGGGAGGGATTGTGAGCTCTTTCTGGTGCTTTGTGTAAAGCATTTAAGGAATTTAACACAGATACAAATGCTAAAATGACTCAGGACCTAGATTATTTGAAATGGGAGCAACCAATCATAAGTTCCTCTCCATTAGCAGAATACAGGAAGTTATTTAAAACACCTTAATCTCAAAAATTTTTATGAATGTTCACCTTGGAAGTGAAAACATAGGAATCTGGGACTACTCCCAAAAATTAAATTAAAAATTAAGACAGAGCAAAGTCTTGAAGACCACGGTACTTTGTAGCTGGCTATTTTTCTGAATACTGTTAGGCACACCTCCCTCTACTCTGGATCCCCAGTCAAACCCTTTCCTTCAAGTACACTTGTAAGTCCTTTCTCAAAATCAGAGGTTGCTATATGAGAGCCAGCTTGTAAAATATTTGATCTTGAAATCCAGTAACATGTTAACAACATTAGGGATGAAACTCCAACTGCCACAAGAAATTAATAATACTGCACTGAATAATTTTAGGTTTTTGATGAAGATATCATATTGCAATTTAGAGTTGGTAATCATGATATTAAATCATTCAGCTAGAAATTGGTTTTGCCACAGACTGTAGACAAGGGAAAATGTGAACCAGACTATGTCTAGCTTGTAGCCCTGTTCAAAGAGTATGGATGAAATGCCTGATCTATAGCATGAATGACACCCCATTACCACAGAGGTAGGTAAGATTAGTTTATCTGAAAAGATGGGGAGTAACAGCTCCATATAAACTGTTTTGCCTTCATTCATATGCAGCTATCACCATTATAGGTCATTGATAAAAGGAATAAGAATTTACCTTCCTTTAGCACAGATGATTAAGAAATCATTATCATTGGTTTACTGCAACATTGGTTTCCAGGTGGAGTAATGATGTCTGTGGTTATAGGTGACATCATCAAAAACATTACAAGACTATCATTTGTGAAATCAAAGATTTACAGAGAAAAAAGATAGACAGAATTAATATTTTCATGTTCAAATAGTTTTTAATGACAATTATGAGACATGACAACAGATCTAAAACATATATGTATGCTTTTCCCAAAGAAGGTTTAAATTTACTTGTTCTTTATTCTAAACATTATGCAACTATGATTCCAATTTTGATTTAATATTATTCTCAAATAAAATTATAGCATGCCCTTTTTCAAAACTTGTAACAATTTCAAATGGTGCTTAACTAACACTTCTGATCAATTTAAGTCTTGGTTTTGCTGTCAACATTTCATATACAAAACTCATCAATTTTCCAAATTTCCTAGATATCTCAGAAAAAGTACTGGTGGAATGTTACAGGGAAAGCTTAAAAATTAATGTATTCCCAGGATCTAGACTAAATGCTGGATTTAATGAGAAAAGGCCACTAAGGATAATGTATTTCATCTGACCTTCGTTCTTCATCTGACCTTCGAGTTCATAAACAAAAATTGTTTCTACTGTTCCACCCATTGAGATCTAGGTGCCATGAAGAAACTGGCTTATAACTTCATAATATGGAATTGATGTCACAGGAACGGACATACAGATTGTCCAGTAGCTTACCTGTGCTAATGGTAAAAACACCATGATTGTAAGAAATACTTTAAGCAAAAAAAAAAACCAAACCAAAATTGACAGAGGACACTTTAGGAAATAGTTACACAGGTGAGGTTGTTTCATATGCTGAAATTTAGACAAAATCCTAATCCTGTGAAACTCTGGATAAGGCCAAGATTTTACTTTGTATATATGCATTGAATTTATAACTATGTGGTTCAATATTGCACAAAATTAACATGAGGAGACATAGACTAGTCAGGACTTCCCAGGAGAAAGAGATCCAAGAATGGTAAGAATGGTAATGCAGTACATATTCCTTTACCTCTAACCCCTAATTTTTAGTCATTATCTTGATCCTAAGTGATCCTAAAAATACACACTTGTTAAACTCATGGGGAAAAAGAAGGCAATTCAAACTCAGGTTTCCCAGTAAGGCTGTGTGTTTATCCTACTAGAAATTTATTTGTCACATTGTTACTCCTCTCAATTATTTTACTTTGTATTGTTATTTCAGTTTTACTTTAGTTATTAATTTTTATGAGATGAGACAACCACTCTTCATGTTCTGAAATAGTCTGAAAAAACATGTGGAAATCTTTTACAACCATATGGAGACAAATGGTCTTGCAAAAGAAATATTATAGAAGACAACTATTTGGAATCTCATATACCTAGTTTGACTAAAAAATAAAGGATAGTCTTGTTGATTTTGGCATTTCACTAAAATGGGCAACCAGTATATCCTAATGCAAGGAGCATACATTTTAAAATAGATCTTAGTAAGTGAAATTTAACACTACAACTTTAAATATTCATAGCAGAACACCTTTTGCCTATCTTATACTATCTCAGAAGGCATAAACTTTCTGTTAAGAGGGTAACAAATGTTTTCAGAAATCTCACCAAAAGTTACGAACAGTAAGTGCTACAAAGACATCGAAACCATCATGCTGGAAGATAGGACTATGTCTGGGGCGATGACATAAGACATTTTGGACAATATGGAAGAACATCCCTGTGGAACTTCCAATGTTGTGTGTACTACTGAAATACATGAAACTCAATGAGGACAGATGAAAGCGAAGAAGAGGTTCTGTTATTAAGTCAATGGATAATATTTCACCAAAGGTGAACAGAATAAGCAAAATAGAGTCCCCTAAACTCTTTTGTTATGGTGTGCAGCACAAGAATATTGATTCTGAACTCAAATGAAACCATCATGAAATTAGACACTAACTTATACACCAGTAATAGTGGAGAGCAAGTGAAAGATATATTAGCTTTATTTTGCCAGAGTTAAGTTATTGAGAATGATATGCACTTATAAATCAAAGTTATAATATTAATTAAACATATATTAAATAAACAATATTAAAAACAATATCAGTTAAAAAAAAGGCTGGAATAGGGTTAGGGTTAGGGTTCTACTGCCACAATCAATAATTTGAAAATGAACAAACAGATTAAAGAGCATAATGTCAGCCTACTACCAAAACAGGAAAGCACAAGAAATCAAATAAAATCAATCACTCCACAGCCTGGATTTGAGCATTCTCACTGATCCTTTGTTATTGTATTTTGCCTGAATCTACATGAAAACAAGTAACTAACTGCCAGTTAATTCCAGTGGTACTCAGGGATGAAAAAATATTGTGTTGTTAGTCAACATGATTGGCCTGTTAAGGTCCCAGAAGAACAAAACTGACTATAGTGGGTTGACCTTTGGTGGATGCTAGGTGCCCACCAAAGCTACTTTATCACTCCCCATCTCAACTGGACAGGTCAGAGAAAATTACAATGAAACGCTTGTGGGTTGAGATAAAGACAAGGAGAGATCACTCACCAATTAACATCATGGGCAAAACAGACTCAACTCGGGGAAATTCATTTAATTTATTATCAATCAAATCAGAGTAAGATAATGAGAAATATAACCAATAAAACCACCTCCCCTTTCTTCCCAGTCTCAACTTCATTTGTGATTTTCTCTTACCTCCTCCTTGCCAGTGGTGCAGGGGAATGAGGAATGGGGATTGCACACACATTCATCACACTGTTCGGATTAGCTTGAATGAGTAGCATTTTTTTGACTTCTCTTCTAAAAATGCTAATTATAAGTCTACACATAATTGCTTTGACCGTCTTAAGGCACTGAAGGCCACTGTCCCAGAACAACCTGTGTCAGTTCTGTTCAAGTCTTTCAGTGTTGCAAAAGAGTGTTGCTGCTCCCACATGTCTTACTAGGCCTAATCCCTGTTCTGTGCTACTTCTAGAGATAAATCTTATGGGAAAAAAGTATTTGTACCACTTGAAAGCATGCCAAACACTGTTCCAACAACTCAACATTTAAAATGACTGAGTTCTAGATCCTGAGAACATGTCCCAGTATTGTTTTATGTGTGCTAAAATGAAATCTAATTAATTTTAACATGTATGTGAATGCTACATTGAACGGATCCAGATATTTGATCTTCCAGGGTGTCAAGTTCATGGCACAAAAATGTCAAACCAAGTACCAGTTAAATTCTATCCTTCTGCAAGTACAGGCTCTAGAAATACTCCTGGTTATCGGAGGTAAATAACACAACATCACTAACCTCTGAGAAGAGGTAAATGCATATGTAGATGACTGCCTAGGACATGACAACAGACATCCCCTAATAAAATACCATAGACATGTTTTTCACTGGAAAAAAGGGATACAGCTTGTGTCATTGGTCACCTTCTTCCATAGTAGTCCAGTGGGTAGAGCATGTCACATTTCAAGGTGTTTGTGAAACTTTAGATATTTGACATAAATTGCCACAGATTAAATCCACCTCAAAACACCTGTGCAAACAGAGGCATGTATATGCTATATTATTTCTTGTCTAAACAAAGGTTTCTAGGAAGCCAAGATTCATAGCCTAAAATCACATTCAAGTCTTAGTACCAAAGTTGTCTTGCTCAAGGCAGGGATTCTGCAGTTCATAGTGTGAATATTTTTGTTTACTCTGAAAAACATGTAGAGCTACTGAATAAAAGTCTTCCTCAGCGAACAGTAATATCTGAATGCAGAGCTACTGCTTCTGAGCCTGGGCAGCTCGTGAAGCACAACATAGACATAAGTATCTTAGTTTAAATAAATGAAGGCAAGAAATGACCTGGAGAATTAAGCTTTTGATTATCCACATTGTTTGGTTGTTTTACTCACTGGCTATATTAGACCACTTATTACAGCTACTTCCAACGTAATGTTCACACACAGTTTCAGTACAATACTCCCACAAGGCAATATAGCCTATGTAAGGTTACAAAGATTTTTGTTTGATTGATGGAAAATACAGAAGTACAGTTTTATTGTAATTGTCCATTAAAACACAGTCATGCAGCAATGCATATACCCATTTGAGCAGAATAAGCATTGAGCTAAGACTAAGAAAAATGTGTTCTGAAGTGTTAATTATCAAATATTTCAGTTCTGCCATTCTGCCCCACTGATAGTCTTCTGTTATCCACACTGTTTCAATAGTAGTTTACCTCTAGAGTCTCTTTCGGAATGAGGTGTTTCTGCTCAACAGAGCTCTAGGAATCTGAGACATGACATGCCATGACTGTATCAGGTTGGGCTTCCTTCCTTTTATAATCTTCTGATAGTCTCACAGCAGCTATTTGCCCTCAAACACATCCACATGACCTCATGTGTTTGTGTACATTTGTGTGATGCAGCATACATTTTCAGAGCCTTGTCATAAAAATTTTATGGCTGCAGCACAGTCCACATAGTATTTCAGATAAACATGAAAAAACCCAAAACCAAAAATACAAAACCAAAAGTATCTAGAAGAATGGTTCTGTAATAGTTCACAAAGAACCATGAGGTTCAAAGAGGACTAAAATACTGGGCAGGTGGAGAGTCCTTGAGCCAGTCTATACAACTAATCTCAGAGTTTGATCACAGTAATTTCTTTGTTTGCTTAACTACAGTTAGCAGCTAATCAAGCTAAAGTTAAGCTGTGTTTTGTGTATAGCGCAATTACAGGTGCTGAACATTTGCTCAAAAAAGTGATGCCTTTTTTTAGCATCTAAGTGTCTCTGGAACCCATAGTCTCAAATGTAAATGCACCAAACTGAGAGTCCTAACAGGCTTCCTGATTCTTGTGCAGACAGCAGTGTTCAGTATGTAAGTCAGCAGTCACAGGTATTTTTACTAAAAATCACAGCCAAGAATGTTAGTCATTTTTCATAACATGCCAAATAGTTAACCAATAGTTCTACAACACTTCTCCAAAAAGTGAAAAGTCTGATTTCAGTCCATTGCTCTTCATCAGGCTTTCCAAATCAATAGCTTTCCTGTCCCATTTACTGAAGTTGTATCATTAGGGCACTGTGACAAAAAAGTAAGATTCATCAAGTTAGTGAGACGACAAGAAAACCAGAATATGATTCTGTAGTGTGATAATAAGGAAAATCCCTAATGAAAGGTGTTACTCAGGCTTCTGAACAACTTCCAAAGTTCTACAAACATATTATGTGATGTGTTTTTGACATGAAATGTATAAGTGCATGCAAAAATGTACAGGTATTAAACCATAAGACCCTTCAGTTACACAAGCATGTCATCATCAAGGCTACATAATTAGGAACCTTTTTTTTTTACTTCTCCTGTTCTTATAGTTCTTATTACAGCAGGCCACGCAGTGGCACAGCTTCAACAGGAAAAATAAGAGGCAAAATGTCAGGCACGTTCTTCTAGCATTACCAGTTAGTTGAATGAGGAACTGCTCTTTCTGTATAGCATATTGGTTTAGTTGCTGGTTTTTTCCTTTGGTTGGTTTTTGTTGTTGTTTCTGTTTAGTTTGTTGTTGGCCTTTTTAAATTTGCTTGATTGGTTGCTTTGGTTTGGAGCTTTTTTATGGCTTTTTATTTTTTTTTTAGAAGCTAGTCCTAAAATACACAGTTTTAATATAAGGAAACAGAGAATTTAACTTGGATATATGAGTTCCACTCCTCCAGTCACCTCTTGACCTGTAGCTGTGAATTTGGTCACACATAAAGAATGTGGAAGAGAGGTGAATAGTAAATGAACTTAGGAAAGATGGTCACTAAAAATGAGACTATGCTAATCAAGGTATGAGATCATAAACAGCATAGAAACACTTAATTCAATTTGGCAGCAGCTTACTGTTAGATTTTACTTGTTGGTAATTAAAGGGAAATAATTAGGAAATAGCATATTCGGGAATTTTACTGGGTGTCTGAAGCTGAAGGTCTTATAAAGAAGATACTTAAAATATGAAAATTGCTGTACTGGATATAATATGAGGTTCACTTTTCCCAAAATCTTGTTATTTGCCACTGCTGGGTGACCTACATTTGCTTCAGAGGACAGAAATAAAGATTAAGACAGTTCGTAGGAAATCTGTATCTAAGAAACAATTCTTACTCTCTAATAAGGATTGCTGCAAATTCTGAGGATATAGTTTAGAAAACTGAACTAGGGAAAAAAAAACCCAAAAACATTATGAAAGCTTTTTTCTGTTGGGACACAGCTATGCAAAATACACAATTACCAGGCTACATTTCTTTATACTTTTATACGAGAGACTATTCTTTATCTACCCACAAGATGGCACCAGAAGCTTGAATATAGTTTTGCCCTGAGCATGGCATTTTTGTTTCCGCTGAATGTTTGCCTCCAAAGTAGCAGAAATATAGTATGTATGGCACCAACCCAGAGATCTGCATCTGCCAAATACTTTGAAATGACACATTGTTTTTATAGAGAGTAAAAGGCAGTACTCACCTGAGTTTGATTCAAATAGGTATTTTGTTGCATATTAGACTAATACTGAAATATAAAAATATATATTTTCTAAAAGTACCTCAGTCATGATTCAAAAATGCAGGCTAAGTCCCAGGGAAGACTATTTCTTCAATAAAATGATTTTGTTTCTCTGTTTGATATTCTTTTATAGATACAATAATACAGATTTTAAACAGCTAAAATTTCATAATTTTAAAAGATCTTTCAAGGTTAATAGAGGTTAACATATTGTAAATGGGTTTCTGTCTAAATGGGAGAAAGTTTATCATGTGGCTGCTACTGCTAAACTTAGAGTTGATGATAATTTGTTTAATTTCTACTTTTTATTTACTAAATCTTAAGGAAAGTTTCTGTTTCTGTAGTAATATAAAGCATACAATGCATGTTCACATTATCCTCCTCTGGGAATCCTGCACATAAAAACAAGTTATTTGCAAATTGAAATAACGTCCTTGACATTTATTTATTCATTAGTATCTGTAACAGAGAAGTTAAAAAAAAGAATTCTTCTAAAATATTCAAGAAGATTGAACTGTAAAAATTGTAGAATAAATTAGCTTTAACAAAAAGAAAATTCTTTACCTTTGTAAAACCAAGGTAAATAACTAAGTTGCAGAACTCAGATGCATATCCTTTTGTCTTAATACAAGATACAGTTTACATACACAATAAAAGTAAGTATGAAATACATGAAAAAAATAAAGTTCTAAGAAGAAAACATAATAATTTCATTTGTGAAAACAAGCCAAGGATATTTCAAACCTTACATCACAGCAAACTGCAAGTGCCAATAACATGTAGATAATATTATTTGCCACAGCTGCAAAAAGTAAAGAGAAGCATACAGTAAATCAGAAATATGTTCTAATAAGGCCTGCATACTGCATAAGATAATTTATCCTTCTCTTCCAAAAAATCCCAGGGAAATATATAAAAGCAACTCTTGAATGCTCACGAGATATAATCTGATTAATAATATGATTCATTGTGTAGTAAGAGTAAATTTAAGTTACTATATAGCAAGCATTCTGTTTTCCTTGAAGTTCAAATAAGCCAAGCTGACTGTGTATTTCTAGTCAGAACAAGTACAATTTAAATGGTGCACTAAGCAAACACACATTGGGCCCAATCCTCTAATCTGTTCCTGTGTGACAATCTCCTTGACTGCAGATGTGTTGCATATGAAATAGTTACAGACATTCCCTAATGCCTTAATCCCAGTTCAGGAGACCTCAAGAATGTATTCTTAGAGAAATTACAACTTTCAAAATCTAACCTAGTCACATTTTAGTTTGTTGTTTTGAACTGGACACCCACATCATGACTTGATCAGTACAAGGCTTTAGCATTCTGGCACATTGCTCATTTTTGATTGTAATTCTAGTGCATCCTTCTGTTTATTAGACAGCGTCACCCAGTAGAATGGTAATATTACCTTATTATTCTACAGAAATATAGTCTCTGGATTGTACAACTTGAAATGCAAATAACTTGAAATTACAAGGATTGTATATCTTGAGATGTTATACTAGTTCCATCCCTTAGAATCTGGATGAAAAACAGTCTGGAATTGGGAAATTTCTGTGAAAAAAAATAATTTTTTTTAATAGCTAAATGGCATTTAACTTTAAAATTATTTATTTATAACCTTAGGAACATGAAACTAATGGTTCAGTCTCCATGTCTCTTGGTGTTTTGTTGCAAAGGTAGATCTTAATTCTGTGCCCATAACGCTTCTTCATAAGGGTGGGAAAAGACCCAAAAAAGGGATCTAAAAGCCTCAGAAAGGTTTTGCAGCCAGATGTTTGACAGAAACACCTGTCTCCAGGCTGTATACTGCTGCAGAGTCCTTGGTCAAGCCCTGTTGGAACCTGACTAATACAGTCAGTTTTGGTCCAGGACAGCTTCGTAAGGCCAGCTCTATCCCATTGTCATAAAGCATGTCCTCTGACTCCTCTGATAGGACATTCTGGGTTTAGTCCTCAGAAAGCCATTTAGGAGATAACCTTGTCGGTGTTGTTGATAATGTGCATCTTATGAGCCAGAAGCCTTGTCACACACAGAAGCCTGTCAGGTCAGTGATAGTATAGCCACTTTGGCTCTACTCAGTTGAACTCTGGCGATCTAGTCTGTATGCCAGAGCACTTATATCTGCCCTGCCACTAATCCTCCTAAAGCAACCATTCTATGATTCTGTGGACTACCTGGCACAAACCAACTCTGCAGGGCAGGCAGGACTGATGTACTGTCTTCCTTTTGCAATGAATACTGTTCATTAGCTAGCTAATGCTTTCCATGCCGTCACGTGCTCTCAGTACAGGTGTCCATCCTTCATGAATCAGATCCATTTCCAGAAGAAAATGCTGGACTTTCCCTAATAAGGGCTATACTACATCTTCTCAAGGGTATTGAGTCTCCTCTTGGAAGAACAGGGACAAGACCTAGGACGCATATCTTCCACTTCAATGCCTTTCAGAGATTCCTCTGTGATACAGCTACTGCAGTGAGAAGAATGCTGATATATGCTGTCTTCTGCCACTTCTAAGAGCTCAAATATGATCAGTAACCCTTTAGCACAAGAGGTTACTCTGATCAAGGGTTGGCTATGTTGTCAGGGCATGCAAAATCTCCAATACTGCCAGGTCCCCATAGTCAAAAATGTGAGGACACCCCTAGTTGATTTGCTTTTTCACAACACTCAGGTGTCAGGCAGTTTAAACTGTCCCCCACAGCAGAGCATGCTAGAGAACAGTCTAGGTCAGCATCACTAAGAAGAACTTCTGCTCAGTAGGACTGGATGGATGTTACTCACACAGTTCATTGGGCATCCCACTTGCAAAGCCCTGTGCCTTTTCTTTCAGGGTTTGAGAGCCACATTCAATCCTGTAACTTCCTACTGTCTTGGATAACTCAGGAGAAAGGGTAGCCTCTGGTTATATTTTACCTTTGAAGTGTCTTTGCCCTGTGAACTTCCCTTCATCTCTCTGTGAAACATTTTTGCAGGCTGCGTAACAACCAGCTAGTTTACCTCTAAATCTCACTTTGGAAACACATTTCTGAGTTCATACTCCACTTCATTTTCTTGTCCTCACATAAACTGGAATATGTCCCATGAGTAAAAATGGAAGAATGAACTGCATGGTGTAGTAGACTGTTCCTACTCTGTTGAGAGGAATGTCCCTTACCTAAGACCTCTAGAGCCAGTAAAATTTTTGTTCCGCTTCCACCCTGGACACAGTATTTCCCACAACAGTTCACCACATCTCTACCTAGATAAACTGACTTGTAACTCTGACATTATTCTCTCGAGCCCAGAGTCTTGATAGTGTGAACAGAGAATAATTTGTTGTCATCCTCTGATAGTCTTGATTTTACAGACTTTTATCATATCTACTCGAAGTAATATTTTTTAGATTAGATGTTCTTAGCCTATTCAGTCATTCCTTGTACAGAAACTATTCTGTATTTTGCTGCCTTTCTCTGGATTTTCCTAAATCTATTGCATAATTTTTTAGAATCAGAACTGTCTACATTATTCAGTGTGGAAAAATCAGCTAACAGCATTGTGGGGGTTTGCATTTTGTTCTTTTTCTCCTAATATTCCTTAACATTTTATTTGTTGTTTTTTTTTTTCTGACCACTGGTATTATTAAACTGATGATTCAGGGAATGATATTTTACAATCCCAAGATATCACTCATGGGAGATAATGGTTAGTTTAGAGCCCATAACTTCTTATGTGAAATTAGGATTTTTTTTCTCCAATGTACATGACTTTACATTTATTTACACTGAATTTCATTTATCACTGCATTGCCCTTTCAGTTTTGCACAGCCTTTTTTCACTTGCTCACAGTCAGCTTTCATCCTTTCTGTCCTGAATAATACAATATTGTCAGCAGCCTTTTCCTTTTTAGTGATCTCCTGCTTTCCAAGTCAATGATGATATGTTTTACAGTACAGACCCCTGCTTACCAGCACTGATGACCTGTCTCCACTTCAAGAACTGACAATTTACTCCTACTTGTGTTTTCTTTCTCTTAACCAGACACTTATCTATGCAACAAATGGCTTTGCTCATGCTATCTAATTTATTTAAAAGCTTTGTGTGAGAGACTTTGTCCAAAGGCAATAGATTCCCCCTCCTCTTTTGAAACCTGTTAAAAAAATTGAATTTTCCACTTTCTGATCATCAGCATCTAAGGCTCTTTAAAGTGAAAAGCTACATGAAACTTCAGGTATTTCATCCCTCAGTTCCTCTATATCTCATATGTGAATAACATCTGGTCCTGGAAATTCATTATTGTTCATTTGCCATTTTTTCCCCACAAACTCTCCTACAATCACTCAGTAGCAGACAGATCTTGATAAGGCTCCCACTGAGAGTGGCTCCCTAATGGGACTCTCATCTCCTCTTTTTCTTCTGTGAGGATCACCACTGCAGCCTCTCAACAATGACCTTTTTCTGCTTGTTTGTTTTTAGCACAAATTTTATATTCTAATCATCAACTGGTTGTACAGACTTCTTGATCCTGATGTGTGTAAATAAATAATATTAGTTTTGTTTCCTTTTGTCACTTTTTCATTCTTTTTAATTATTATTTTATTCTTTCACATTTTATAACCCCTCCTATTTTCTTTTGAATGTAAGGATATGACTTCAGCTTTTTGAAGGATGCTTTATTTTTTCTAGAAATCTCCCTTATATCACTATTCAATTTACTTTATATCTCAAGGTCTAACTAGCTTCATAAACATATTAAAATATTGATTATATTTTTTGAAATGGACTATGTGTTGATTGTTTTTTTTTCCCATGGAAAACCGATTTTCTGAAAAATTGGAAAACATGAGAAAAAAAAATACATTTACTTTCTCAAGTGATCCAGACTTTTACTATCGAAGCCTTCTATACACAAAACAGGAAATGGTGTTCTTAGCAGCTTTATTGCTGTTATCTTTTGGGGGGATGCAGAGGGGGATAACTAGACTAGACTGGCTTAAATGCACTAGTCTTATCTTTCTTGCAAAATTTGAAAGACAACAGAAATTTGAACCATATAAGAGAATGAAAGCCTAGACATTATAAATGAGTCATGGCATTTCTGGGCAAACAGCTGGGGATACACATCATCTTCTCTTCCATCCTGCCAGCTGCAGGAAAAGATGGAGGAAGAAACTGGAGAATTGTACAGGTGAACACATGGCTCTGGGGCTGATGTAACCAACAGAACTTCGGGTTCTTTGACCATAAGTCGATATACATGACACCGATCCTGTTGGCAAGATATGGGGTACACTTAGCAAGGCAAAAGGATATTTTCACAGGAGTTAGCAGCCCTCATTGAGAGGTCTTCAAACTAGAATTGAAGGGCGATGGAGACAAAACCAGGACTGCTAAGGATAAGTCTGGGGGTGGCATACAGGTGTTGGAGGTGAGACCTGTAGAACAGCTCGAGTGCATATATGCCAGTGGCCCCAGCATGGGCAGTAAACAGAAGGAGCGAGAAGCCATTTTGCAGCAGGGAAGCTATGACATAGTCACCATCATGTAAACGTGGTGGGATGATTTGTATGGTTAGAGTGCTGCAGTGGATGGCTACAAAACCTTTAGAAGGGATAGTCAAGGAACGAGAGATGGTGGAGTAGTGTTATACGTTAAAAAGTGCTTTGACTGCCTAGAACTTAATGTTGGACATGAGAAGGTGGAAAGTTTATTGATAAGGTAAAGCGGAAGGCCAATATCTTGGTAGGAGTCTGCTACAGACCACCCGACTAGGATGAAGACACTGATGAGACATTCTTCCAACACAGAATCATAGAATCATTATGGTTGGAAGGGACCTCCAGGGTCATCAAGTCCAACATTTATCCCATCATATTCCTAACCATTAGACCATTAGACCAC
>VZRW01001610.1:128277-146438 GCA_013398125.1 Aegotheles bennettii
CCAGCTTCTGCAGCAGAATGCTGTGGGAGACAGTGTCAAATGCCTGATTAGAGGGCTTGAATACCTCTCCTATGAAGAAAGGCTGAAAGAGTTGGGGCTGTTCAGCCTGGAGAAGAGAAGGCTCCAGGGAGAACTTATTGCAGCCTTTCAATATTTGAAGGGAGTCTATAAGAAAGATGGACAGAAACACTTTTTACCAGGGCCTGTAGTGACAGAACAGGTGACAATGGTTTTAGACTGAAAGAAAGTAGGTTTAGATCAGACATAAATGTGAAATTCTTCATTATGAGGATGACGAGACACTGAAAGAGGTTTTCCAGAGAAGCTGTGAATGCCCCAGCATTCAAGTTCAGGTTAGATGGGGTTTTGAGCAACCTGATCTAGTGAAAGATGTCTCTCCAGATGGCAAGGAGGTTGGACAAGACAACTTTTAAAGGTCATTTCCAACCCAAACCATTCTATGATTCTATGACTAAACAGGATACTTCTGACAATTTCAAATGGCAATTTATGCGGAAGTGTGAGCAATTATGACAGGCCTTGTCTGGGCAAAAAGAAGCTTCTTCAAGAGGACATTTATTCTAGGTCCCTTCCAACCCAAATAATTCTATGATTCTATGGTCATCATGAAGGAAAACATTGATGTATCAGCAAAAGGCAACAAATATTCCACAGAGAGATGAACAAAGGCAGGGAAAGGCTATAGTTCCCTTCAGACCAAACTAGATAACACTTCTTGAAGAATGGGAGTCCTAGAATCCTAGAATCTTAGAATCATTTAGGTTGGAAAGGACCCTTCAGGTCATTAAGTCAGACCATTAACCTAGCAACACCAAGTCCACCACTAAACCATGTCCCTAAATGCTACGTCTACATGTCTTCTAAATAGCTCTGCAGTGGTGACTCAACCACTTCCCTGGACAGCCTATTCCAATGCTTCTATCCTGGCAGTGTGACATAATTACCTTTCTGACTATGGTTTTACTGATATTCTTAGCTCTTAGTAGTTGATCCTCATTAGTAGAATTATTACTAAAGATAGCCAAAAAATGTTTACTGCATTATAAACAAAATTATCTAAAAAAACTAAATCAAGGGAGAACTGTATGATTTGCTAATTAGTTACAAAGTCATTATGAACGACACATTTCCAAAGTTTATTAAGCATTCTAAGTACATTTACTTTTGAAGACATAAAATGCATATTTTCAGGCACAATGCAGTGACGTCATCTTCAGTCTGGAGTTGTCAGACCACAAATCACCATAGTGAAACATCCCCATTTATTCAACAGTAAGCATAAAATGTTTTAGTGAAATATTTGCTCTACATCTTAGCTGTGGTAACTTAAAGAAAAAGTTATAAAGAACAAAATTCTTTTCTTATAATGTAAAAAGTGAGGTCAATCTACAAAAATATGCTGCTTGTTGATCTGAATGAAAATAAAATATTTGGATTTGATGAAAAAGAATGTTCAGGTTCAGGAAGAATTTAAAGTATGAAAAGTATGGATGAAACAAACAAGATTTAGAGGAAAAACTGAAAACCTTAAGAACTGATAAATGTTGGCCTTACCAGTATGAAAGAATATGTATGTAAATCTTAGAATACAAACACATTTTTTTTTATTACAGTGAAAATGTATCCACTGTAGTTACAGTAATATTTATTTAGCACTAAAAATTGGAATATAACTTTACCAGATAATCTTGTCATTATAACAGGAAATCCATGCCAAAATTAGTTGCACATTATGGTACCCTGTTACCATCTATTAAACTTTATTGTTATTTGTCTACCAAAAATATTAGGAGTATGGTGTGGTGATCTGAGTAGTGGGCTGTGAAATCGGCACCAGTATACTCCACCACTGGATATGACCTTGAGCATTTCACAAAAATATGATTCTCAGCATATTTCAAAGGCACATTTAATTGAAAAATAGGTTATAAATATGTCAAGAACTGAATGCCTCAAAAAGTTATTAAATTAAATTAGTAAACATATTTGAAAATGTATAATGTATGTTAATTGAAGCATCAAATTATTATGAGTCTTACATGTGAATAGGATATCTGTAAAGGAGACTGCCAGTTTGCCCAGAAGTATTTAATTTATCATCAATCTTAATTTACTAACATAGATGTATCTTTAGTTGCATTTACTTTTTGGAATTTATAAAGACCTTCCATTTATATCAAAAGCATTTTAGAAACATTTAAATATTAATCTCAGAAAACTGTGAGAAAGGATGTACTATATTCTTACTATATTCTGTACTTATATTCTGCATCACAGAATGGGAAACAAAGCATAAATGCATAAGTGGATACATTTAAGCCATCAAAACTTTCCCTAACAGGGGAGTTAGACAGTATTCAAGTTCCTGAATTCAAAACAATGACTTAACCAGCCTGCTTACAAGTTCAGGGTAAGCTCAAAGGAATTTTAAATTAACTGGCAGCTCCTTTTTGGACAGCACAGATCTCAAGACACCTGAACTTAGGTATTTGTGATAGTGCTCCAGACTGAATTGCTAGAAACTCAACTCTTGCTTAAATAATAGAGCTACAGAGAGACAGCACAAGGTATTGCCTAGGTCCATAGGGGACCCTATTGGTCCTGTGTTCAGAGCATTTCTAATGTATAGTGACAGCCCTGAGTTCAGCAAGGCACCCAGCAGTCACAATCACTTTACAAAGTATGTCTATTGGCACTGTCACCACCAGCTAGCTTTTATATAATGGTCTATTGTTGACATTAGTTACCCAGCAGGTAGTGGACATAGATTTTGAATCCTCCACAGTATGACGATATGCAGTCAAACACTAAACTCTCATCCTCCAGACGGGCTAGAACAGGGACAGTCTCACCTGAAGCTGCCCCATTTTGAGATTCAAATTTCATGTCAGCCTCCTGACAGGTTGCATTGTAGATATGTGCTCCTGTTTCACAAAAGCAACTGCATAAAAGAAGATTCATATCAGAGAATATAATGAAAGAATTTCATCTCCAAATATATGCTGTTAACTGAATAATTTAAGCCTTTCCTTAAAATTATGTCAGTGTGTCTCAATGCAGTGAGACTCTCAGAAGACACCAAGCTACTCTAAAAATATCTAGAAATCTCTAGTATTCAACATGAAGATATACATTTAATAGATTTAGGGACAGAAGATCAAACCCCTAAATGTGATTAACTGGCAAACACATGAATGCATTCTCATTGAGTGAAATCAGTGACTAGAACATTGCATGTAGATGCCTCTACTGCTTTGCGTAGTCTAGCCATCACTCTTAGAGCTAGCCTCCTGGGCAATGTTTGTGCAGGATTCACTACATCTTTCAACTGAAAAGACTGGAAGCTGCACAGATTTGTGAAGTTGCTTGATGAAGCTAATATTGCAAGAACTCCATCAAGGAGAGACACTGAATCTTTGTCTCCAGAGCTCCAAAGTCCCTTCCCAAGTATTGAAGGGTCTCAAGGATAAAAACATGATTAATTTTTATGTTGCAATAAGGGTTTTTTCCATACTTTTTCTCCATTCCAGCATTAAGAAATAGTTTTCAAGGAACTATTCTGGTTTTCAGTTTAGGCAAAATTGTAATTTTTTTACTCTATGTTTAAAAAAATGAATCAAGCTATTCCTTAAGAGAGGTGATATTTTTAGAGATTCTCTTTTCAATTCAGAGTTTTCTTTTAAAAATATGAAGCCAAGCTGCAATATTTTTGTAGCAGATGTGTTTCACAATCTGGGAATTCTATCTACAAGTTTCAAGTGGTATTTGACATGAAAATCTATTAAACGTCTCAAGCACCTTTGAAAATCTTTCCTTCCCCTTGAGTAGCTTGTTTTAAAGTTTTATTAAAGCACTAGCAGGAGACTGAGAACAAAAAGTACATTTGGCCAGAATGGCTAGAAAGCCCCTGAGTTTTCTCTCATTGTACATTCAATTTCATTGTGCAATTTTCTGATAATAATTAGAGATGCCAAATCCTTCTTTTCCTGCAAAGTCTTCATATAAGATGTAGTTATAATAACAGGATATTCAGATTTTTATGGCCTGAAGGCAGAAAGATATCTATGGAGTTTAAATTTTCATCACTTCTTCAGTTCACATGGGAATTGTTTACCTTTTCCATAATGCTTTTCATTATGAGTTAGAAACAGCATGAAGTCCTGTTTAGATTACTTACACACACACACACAAAGCCCTCACATTTTTGCCTCCCTAGAGTTTCAAAAGCCTTTTTCACTGGTATAGATTTGAATAGTTTCTGATCCCTTGAGTTTTGATTTAATAAATGTGGTTCCTTGAAAACTGTTATGGAAAAGGTGAAACACAAAATGGAACTCGATTAATAAGCTTTATAGATCACTTATGAGGTCACCAGTGCTTATTTCTTTAACAAATCACCATCTATTACCTGTTTCATTTCCAAGTCAAAAATAGTCTTGAAGTACAAAGTCAGGCTTAGAAAGCCTGTGGTTATATAATGGTCACGAAAACCTGAAAGCTACAAACTCTGAAAACAAGTCTGTAGAACTTGCATTGATATTTTTACCCAATTTTCGCCTTAAGCTGGGAGAGTTCACATGTGTTTAGCTTTTTTACAGAAACTTCTCAGACCTATGGTCTTGGTCTATGTGCATATAATTGATACTCAATTTGAACAACAAAAATTTTGCTTAATTTATTAAAAATTGGACCTTTTTAAAAATTTATTGCTAAGTAAATCAATGATGGGTATAAATTTCTCATCACTGAATTTTGAAATATTTTACATTCTCTTTGCCTTGGAGCAATGGACTGTTGAAAGTACAGACACAGGACTTGGGATGATAGCAGAAGATTTGGGTAATAGGAGCAGTTCTTTACTCATATTTTTGAGAAATTACAGTTCTCATCAGGTAATTCAGTTACACTAGAAAAGGTCAGTATCAGGAATAAGAATGTCAGTATTAGTATCATATGGAGAAATCAGCATCTTTGTAGCTTATAAACATCTTACAATAAAAGTAGAATGAAAAATAAAAAATAAATTTTCTCTTTTGCCACAGTTGCAAATACACCTATAGTAGTGTGTTGGCTCTTTAGACAGAAATGAAAGCTATGTAAATATTAAAAAACTACTAAAAGGTCTTAAATATTTTTTTTTCTATTATGGGTAATTATGGGTATCTAGTTGTTAGTGTACCTTGCACAGATTCACAGAGTAATCTTTATACAAGTCTGCAGCTCTTGAAGGACTGGTCTTGCACAGTTCCCTGGACATAACATTGTGACTGAAAAAAAAATAAAAGGCATATAGTCTTCAAGAAGCCTGCTCTTATCAGTCAACAGAGTACTGGTGGAGCCAAGTTTCTGAGCCCATGAAGTATCTGTTGCATGACTGTGGCTGGACAAGTCTTAGGAAAATTTGAATTGTTTTATTATTATTTATATGAATTATCCTCTTCACTCCACAGAGCACTTGATACTTCTGACGTGTTGTGTTGTAAAATCAGCGACTGAAATATGCACCAGTTAGTTAAAAAGATAAATTGAGAAAAAAGTTGGACTGTCTTTCAACAAGTAGAATCTAGGGTCCACTACCTTTTTACTAACTACCTTTTTACCTTTTAGATTGGATCAGTACTACTGTTTTGAAATAAATCTCATGGCTATCCCCACACATTTGCATAGTGTTTGGAGCATATATTGGATTTCTTCAATATGAAACTAACCTGGAAAAGACAACCAGAATGTACTCTATCTGCACATAGACATTCATCTCTGAGTGACTGTGTCAAGCTAGACTGATATGAAACAAAAAAAAGGTTTACAGTGTGGGTATCAGGTCCTCTGTACCAATTGATTTACTGCTCTGATTTGTTCCTGTTTACTCTAATGTTGCATGGACTTAGACTTAAATCATCATTAAGGCTAATCAAAGCTCCTTAAAAATAACAATAATAAGGATAGATATAGCAATCAGAACTCTACATCTGCATAATATTTTTTTTTAAAAAGAATTAATAAAAATATATTACATCAGTGATTTTAGTCTTTCTAAAACTTTCTAAAACACATCGACAATGGTGGAAGCCATTAACACCAGATTTCCCCTAGCTTTGTGACCATTTATATTCACCCTGGGCTGTCCTTCATATAATATGTGAGGATTTGATTTGCCTGTGTCCTGAGCAGTTAGAATTTCTGTAACAAAAAAGCAGGAGGCAGAAACCATCAGACAACAATAATTTCCTAACGCTGATGTGCAGGCAAACTTGCAGATCTCCACCAAAAAAAAAAAAGGAAAAGAAAAAAAAAAGGAAGGGTGAAGGAAGGAATTAACAGAAAAACAGGAAGATATTGTTACATAATTATTTTTCCTTTACTCTTGAGAGGTCAGCCTTTTCTCCCAAATCCTCTTTAGCAACTGAAGAAAAGACTCCTGATTAGTCAGATTTTGCAAGATTGTCTCTCACCTATTTCTGAAACTGTCCATGAAATAAGAGCAGATGTATAAGCTAAACACAATATTTGTGTAGGTGTGTGTATTTTTCTGTTGCAAACTTCTTATTTATTCATATTTCCTTATTATTTCATGGAACAGTATCATCTGATTGACATTGTGCAGTAGATTGTCAGGCAAAATGGTTGAGAATCTGCAGTTGCCTCAGTAGCCAGTAGTGTGCAGGGATTAATCAGACAGTTCTAAGTAGGGGAGTAAATTTCTCCTGTCATCAACCTGGTGACAGAGAGGGTGATGGCTGTGACAGCTCACAAGACAACACAGATGCTAGGTTCCAGGAGGCGGGCACTTTACTGTCACACATTTACACTATTTTATACAAATGCAATTAATATCCTAATCTTATCATTATTTGCAGAATTTAAAATTTATAGTACTTAATTCTTAATTATTTTAAATTGGACTGCATTGTGAACATCCTAACAAAAGTGGGCTGTGAGTTTCTAGCCTATTAGATTTACAATGAATAATTGTGCTCAATGGATGATTTAGTAGGCATCTACCCATAATCTAACCCACATTTTCTGAGGAAATTAATTCATACACTTTGCCAGTTCCACAATAAGAGAGTTTTAGATGCTTGTGCCACATATACCTGTCAATGCACAGGAGAAAGAAAATGTAGTAAAATTCAGTAGTTGGAAACACTTTAAACAGGAAAATGCAAAATGAAGATTCAGTCACATAACAAGGTAGAATCTACATGATCTCCTGTTGACAGAAGTCTGATTTGTGTTCCTCCACACTTGACTGTGTGGACAGACATCCCCCATCTCATGTTTGGATCAGCTCTAACGCTTGCTAGGCTGCATATTAAATTAGCTCAATTTGCTAGAAATCTACTTGATAAAAAAACAATAATTGTATGGTCACTAAAGAGAAAAAATTGAATTTTATACTTCATCGCATCAAGAACATGTTAGTTCACCAACAACAGGATCATATCTGATTTCATATAGTATTCACTCTCACAGAACAAGGTCTGCTTCTTTCTGGTCAGAGTTAATAAAACTGATGGTTGGGCAGAAAGAAAGTTTGGATTTAATCTTGGTATAAATAAGTTATCTTTCTCTTTGATTTCTTTTATTTTTTTAATCAGCAAAATTTTTACTATAGATATCATCATTTTGATCTATTCTGAATGTGAGGAACACTAGTATTTCTGATCTGGTTTAGATGACCTGGAGTTAACAGTGATCTGAAGGAGGACCACTGTAAGTATATGCTTACCAAAGCACTAACAATTTTATGGAACAGAGCACCACGACAAGAGTTTTACAATTTTAATACATTCTACAGAATGCTCAAATTTTCTCAAACAATTCTGAAAGTTGTTTCAAGGGGTCAAAGTAACAAGAACTTTGTCTGCTGGTAACCCAGAAAATTTCCTGAAATGCAGCAATGTATTGGTAGCACACCTTAATCCCCTTCTAAAGACAAATTGTTCCCATCAGTCTCAAGAGAATCTAAAACTCATTGCCTTGTGTGTTTGGATAATTTCCATAAGTACTGGCATTCTTTGCCTCATTGGCCACTTAGCTTCTGAGAATGTGCTGTTTTCAAGAGAATGGCAAGGCAAGGAATGACAAATATTTTCTAAGGTTACCTATAACCAGCCGACTAGATCTTGCAGGAGTACCTGAATCCCTCCATTAACTATTTAGAAAGTTAAGTATTTTTGCAAGGCAAACTAGATCACACTTCCTACATTTCTGTGAGGTAGCACTAAATTAGATGTAATGAATTCCATACTTCATTAAATCAGAAAGGTGAGAGGTTGCATTTGTCGTGTTTCAGAATATGTTTCGTGATTTGAGAAATATTTCTTAATTGCCTAAAGTGTATTCAGCATAAGCAAGTACATTTTGTTCCATGTATAAAACAATATTTATCTCCCTGTTTTATGGAACTTCTCAAGTCCCCAGAATGTTTTAATATTTTTTTCAGAATGAGTAGTAACTGCTGTGTTTAAGATGCAGTCAGATACCCATATTCACACTTTCATGAAGCATCATTAAAAACAGTTAAAATAGCCCAAGAAAAAGTAAGTCTGAATTATTGTTACGAGCATTGTTAAATATGATGTTTAATGCAAATATTAGAAACACTTGAACTTTAATTGTATACTTAGTCTATTCTAAAGATATAAAAGCAATTATCTCATATTGAGGTTGAAATAAATTCCAGTTTCCAAAGTAATTTCTTGCTATCCCATCTTCTTTAAGTTGCATTTCTGAACTGATTTAACTCTTGACAGTTGAAATCTGTCTGTAACTGTTGTAATCAACTGTTGTAATTGTGATTCTTCAGAAAAAAAACCTGTGCAGCTAAATTTAACTCTTCTTCAAACATTAGATATATTGAACTCATTTGTGCAGTTTAGTAGATACTGCCTTATAAGAGCACAAAATATGTAAGTGATAATTAAGATGACTACTTTTGCTATATAAACCTTATTTTTATTTACAGTGGTTTTTACTTTAGTAGAACAAGGCAAAATATATTGTGACTGTTCTAAGTTGGTGAAAAACTGTTGCATGCTTAAATATTATTTATTTCATATTTTAAAAATTAATTTTAAATGAAAATGAAACAATCTTGTATGGTAAAAAATTACTTTCTATAAATGATAGGTTTGTCCTGGCAAACACAGAAGTTGGAACATCTGTTTTGATTGTGTGTTTTTTATGTTTAAATATGAATATTAATACAATATTAAATTATTGATTTTAATATGTAAAATTAATATTTCTTGTTCTAACTGAAAGTATATGCATGTAACTATGGATCGGCATTACTGGTGTTGGAATGATTCACAGAAGAAGCTTCTTCCTATATTCATTATTTCGCCCGTGCATCAGCCTTTTGCCTATGAATGCACTGAAATAATAGCTTTTAAAAATTAAAGTAGCTGATTGTTCATCATTGTCCACTTGCTATAAATTTTATCCTCATTTGCATTTAACCTTTGTACTTTATTATTTTGTTTACTTTTCTTGTCAATATCAATGTGTTTAGAGAAATGTATTTGCTAAAGCAGTAAAACCATGAATTTTGTGTTTCAGAGGTTTTCTCTTTAGAATTCTATGAATTAAAAATAGAAGAGACAGAATCTGACGTACTGATTAGAGATTTCAGATTTCAAAGTTAAGCTATGCACACTATCATTAATCCATGTGAATGGTAATTTTTGAGGGAAATGCCCCTCACCTAACTTTAGTAATCTGTTATGTAAATGTGTACACCTTAGGTGATGTCTTAGGCTTCTGTTAAAGCTACTAGAGAGAAATAGGCAATTTTAGCATATGATTTATCCACTGTGTTAACTGTCTGTATAAGAGTAAAATAAATGATACCTTATAAATGATTCTTTTTCCTCATTAACTATAAAGTGAGACTTGGGCATGCTTTCAAGGTGCATACAACTGTGCTATTTCCTAAATTAAAAAAAAATGTATTGTATCCTAAATGTCAGACAGACATTTTAAGAAATTAGCATGGCCTCCTAATATCACTGGTAGTATTCCATCTTCACTGTCTACTGATTTACTAATACATTATATCAGTGTACATTAGTGGGTTTTTCAGTTCAATTTTTGATAGGTTTAAGATTAAAATTAGGTTTAGGGCTTTATCCTTCCCCCTCTAGTACCAGGAGAAAGTCTGGGGAGAAAGGGGATTTTCTGTGACCCCAGTGCTGGCTAGAATTACAATTGCAAACGTCTTAATGTAGGTGTCTGCTTGTGAGTTTCACTTGCCTAAAGATAAACAAGGCTTGCCATTTTACTTGCCTGAATATATGCTTGGTTTCTACGTGCTGGTCCAGGAGAAAGTGAGACTCCTACAATTCCTGTGCCATGTCTTCAGCCCTGTAGAGATATCTCAACCGTCCTAATGAATCTCAGATGACACCAGGTACCTAGACATAGATAACTGATTTGAATCCTAAATATCATGTTTAAGTGCTTATCACAGTCAACACAGACAGTGCAGTCACCTAGTTACTCAGTTGACTAGCCCAGATTGCACTGGCTGTAATGACCAGATCTTACAAACTGTGAAGGGATCTAAAAACCTGTCATTATCTGTGGACAATCTGGACCAGAATTTCAACCCAGGGGCTGTAGTCAGATGCATAAACATAGGCATCTAGCGCTATTTTAGATGTCCTAGGCTGTCCAGCTCATTTCCATAAGGCTGGCAGATATGACACTGACAAATGAGATATCAAGTTTTCTGGGGCATTAGTTAGAAAAGTCAGGATAATCTTTAACACTATTCAGGAACTTATGTTCCCAGAAACATCATGTTCATAGTCTTTATGTTTTTAAATGGAAATTTCATAAAACTACATTTTCAATATTTCAGGAAAAACATTAAAATTCATTTCAAATGTAGACTGAATGACTAAATGTGGTGGGTTGACCTTGGTTGGCTGCCAGACATTTATCCAGCTGTTCTCTCACTCCTCCTTCTCAATAGGATAGTTGGAAAAAATAAAATGAAAAAGCTCATGGTTTCAGATAAAGACAGGGAAATTGCTTACTGATTACCATCATGGGCAAAACAGACTTTACTTGGGGAAAGTTAATTTAATTTACTGCCAGTTAAAATAGAGGTAGACAGCGAGAAGTAAAGATGAAAACCTATCTTCCTTCCAATCTCTTTCTCCCTTTTGTCTCAGGTTAAATTTCACTCCTTCACTCCTAACTCTTCTGCCTTCCACCACCCCAGCAGCACTGGGGAGTGATGGGGAACATGAACTGCGGCCAGTCCGTAACATCTTCTCCTTGCTGCTCCTTCCTCCTCACACTTTTTCTGTGCTCCACTGTGGGTCCTTCACAGGCTGCAGTGTGGATATGTGTTCTGGCATAGTCTTATCAACAGGTTGCAGGGGAATTTTTGCTTGGGCACCTGTAGCACTTCTTCCTTCTCCTTCACTCGCTTTGCTGTCCGCAGCACTATTTCACATTTTCCTTACTCCTCTCTCTCACAGCTGCCATGCAGTATTTTTTTTTATTTTTTTTTTAAATACAGTTTCTTAAATATGTTTTCCTCAAGACACCACCACCTTGATTGAGGGGCTCAGCTGTGCCCTGTGGTGGGTTGGTTGGATCCAGCTGGAGCTGGCTATGTCCAGCCTCTCCTCACCGAGGCCACCCTGCAGCCCCCACTGCCAGCAACTGGGCACCTTCACCAGGCACATTAAAATTGAAAAGCCAATACTGTTTCAGGCTATTGCAGAAAAATGTGATTTTTGGGAGACTGCCTTAATGTAAAATATCCCTGTAAATACCCCTGTAGTTGTGATGTCTGATAAGCCTGACGCCTGATAAGCCTGAAAACTTTTTATTGAGTGGAAATAATTTTATATGTTACTCAGATGAATTTCCCATTGTAATATTTTTAAATACATGCTGTATGCTTTTGTCTGTTTATATTTGTTTGAAAGGTAGTAAGTGTAGGTGGGACATCTTGTGAAACACATCTGAGGAGGCACGGATTTGAAAATTGGAAAAGAATAAAAATATCAGATAGAAAATTGTTAATATCAAATGTTCACATATCAAACTCCAAATTATTCTTTGTCTTAACTAACTGAAGGCTCTGTATTTTAATTAAAGGGTCTTAGCTTTCTAAGATTTACTTTTTGCATATTTTAAGGGTTGGTTATTTTTGGGTTTTTTTGGTTTTTTTTCTTTTTAAATGGAAGCAGAGAGTGTTGTATAATCATTTTGTGCTGGAGCTGAAGCTTCAGGTGAGACAGTGAACATGTATTCATCTACAATTAAAAAGTGTGACATTTGTATATAACTACAGAAAAATCAAAGAGATCTTTTTTCAGCAGAAAAATGTCAATGTCTTCTGCACATACACATTTTGCAGATATACAATATAAATATCACAGCTAAGTATAAACGATGGACAACTGAAACATTTCTAGAAAATGACTGGATGAGATGTATAAGAGTAGCAATATATTGACCTTCTTAATGTCTAAATATCACAATAAGAATGCTAGCAGTGGAAGGAGAAGAAAGTGAGAGCAATGTATTGAAAATTCAGTACATGAGAAATGAGAACGACAAACAGTTCCCAAATCTGGATGTGCAAATGCTAAAGTTCATGCAGAACTCAGAAGAGAATTTACATTGAGTGGAAGTGATGTTGTATTGATTGTGCCTACTGCATAGCAGGTAATTACTTCCTGACAAAGAAGAATGATCCTTCCATCTCCCAATCTCTCATTTCTCTAGGTAGTTACACAGTGCATGAATGTAGTTTTCCCCTTCCTTCATCTATAGAACACATCATTTATGTACATCATTTAGAACTACTTACAGGATGTCTCTGTGACAACCCTTGGTTACAATTATTTTCTGTCGAGTTAATTTCAAAAGTTATAAGCCACTTGATTTTTTCTTGCAATTTCTTACAGCCAGTTCCTTTTAGGATACTAAGATGCTCTTACAGAAAAATATTAGTGCACAGTTCACCAGGCTGAGGCTATTCATTATAACTTTTGGCAATGGAAGAACTGGTAAGTGAATAGTTAGAAGATGTAAAATTGTTGTCATTGACAGATGTTTGCTGTTTCATTTTACAAATGAGTCACAGACATAGAAAAGGGGCAACAATAAAGATTTAAATAATTTTAACTGTAATAATTTCAAAAGTCAGTCTCAAAATCCTAATATACTGATAGAACATCTACGAAGAAGGGAAAGTTAATAGTAATCGTAATAGTTTTCCATTACTCAATTAGGTCATTGGTTGATCTCATACTAGTCAGTCTTGAGAATAGAGTAATCGAAATAAGTACCGTGTAGTAGGATTTACAATGTATTAATGAATACTTTCATTTTAATATTACACACTACCTTATGGTCCTTTTTCAGATCCTATGTCAATTTCATCTGCCTTGTGAAAGTCCACTGATATCAATAGTTTTACAGCTTAAGAAAAAAACATGACAGTAACAAAACCACCACTCTTCACATTTTGAATATTATATTTTTAGAACTCAACACCTCCAATTTTGTTTTCATTTAATAGTAACATTCATTCCGTATGCATTCATTTGAGTAGGACCTCCTGAATTTTCCTATGATGGTATGAGACACTAGGTAATGTATTTTCTGCACTATTATTGAAATTTACCACCTACTGGTACCAGGGAAAATTATAGTATTGAATAATTAAGTTTTACTTCACATTCAGGCTTTGTACTATTGTTTATCAACCCTGGTTACAAACTAAAGTTGATCCAAGTGTGAACACAAATTTATCAATGATCATTAGATGCAGCATATTTCATAAAATAAAAATGTTTGTTCAGTGGTTTTGTTTTTAAGCATTTCCTATTCTAGCAATTAATCGTCTCTTCAGCTTTGTCGAAATCACAGTAGTTATTATAATTAAATCAAGATTTCCTTCAAGATTTTTTTCCTACAATCATTAAACATCAGTTTATGCATCCTCTTCAGGTCCTATTTATTTAAGCAGGAATTATGTTTTCCTGATGAAGTCAAAACTAAAAGTATGTATGTACACATACATTTGCATACTGTTTATATATCTAACATTCAGCAAAATTTCATAATATTAAAAACAAGAATTTGTGACTGGACTAAGGGAAAAAAATGTACATTTTGAAATCTATTATTACGAAAATGAACAACCCCATTTTGATTAATCCACAATAATTTACAAAACCTAGGTGTGCTGGACCTAGGAGGTAAGCACCTGCAGTTTTCTTTTACACTGTCTTTCAGTTATTAAACTCTATATAAATTTGCAGCTGCCAAGTGTCAAGTCATTGATTTTCCTCCCTGCTAGGCAACAGCTGCTCTGCTCACTCTTCAGAAATCTTCCTGTCCAGATGATATTGGGACTGTAACAAGAGACTTGATTACAAAGCCTTGAACTACTCCAAGGAAATAACAAAAAAATAAACTTCTAGTAGAAATGCACAAATGAAGCACATTGGTGGGAGCAAATGTGGTATTTACCTGAAGTCCTATCATACAATAATCAATTTTCTAATATACTCTCTACTATACAAAAACTAAATAAAGACAGATTCTTCAGATATCGTGTTCACTCTTCTTTTGAATCTTAAACAATATTGTTAATGCTGTCCTCTAAGATGACTTTCTCTTTGACCTGTTACTGAAAGAATTTTTTTTTAAATTGTAAATATTGCAAAACACACAGCTTTAATGTGTAGACTTACTCTGGTAAAGACTTTGGTCAAAAAGTAGATTTTTTTGCTAAACATATAGCTCATTTTTATAGCCTTTTTTAAAAAAAATCAAGATCAATCCTACCTAAATAGGTAAGATCATGCCTAGATTGGCTGGTGTTTCTCAGGACCGTTTGGTTAATGACTAATTTACAAGTTCCATAAACAATGTAAACAGTATTTTCTTCAGACATTAAAGATTTTATGATTTATTTAATTAACAGCCAAATCTTGTGCAATCGAAATTAACAGGACAGTTTAAAAAAATATGAAACTTGTGCTTCTATATTATTAAATATATGTATAGAACTCTACCCTTTTACCAAATCTTTCCAAGACTTGAATGCTTAAAGCAGTAGTAAGACTCAGGCAAGTTTACCAAATGAAAGAGGGATTATAAGTCTCCAGAGAGTTGTGCAAAACTGTAGATTATTCTTTAATTAATAATGGACCATAAAAGTGTGTTCATGCTTAAAAACAAAGTCAAAACAATGCTAATTTTGGAAAAAAAAAGGAAAAGAAAAATGAAAAAGAAGTCAGAGATCCACTGCAAACATCTTTGTTCATTAACAAGGGCAGAGATAATGAAGGTGTTAAGTAGAAATCTCCATATCCTGATTATATACTCTGAGATGTAATTACTTCTTCCAGTGTTTGCTAAATCTTTCTATTTGATCTAAAATTGTTTCCTGAAAATCTTTGCTGATGACTTTACTAAAAGTATAGATACAATGCCCTCAATATTATTTTACACAAATTATATTTCCATAGAAAAGAGATTATTTCATTTTATTAAATTTACCTGTTCTCTTCTGTGTTGTTTTGTGTTTCATGCTGTTTCCAAACCAGAAATAATCTTGATTTCTATTTAAAAAATCTATGTTATCTGGTCAAAATTTCCTGGAATCTGTTCTTATCCATCTCCTCTATTTGCAATTTACATCAGAGATATTGAGACTGACAGATACCTTATCACAGTGAAGAGAAATCTCCAAGCATCCAAAAATACTAGTGCATATGAAGATTTCAGATGACAGCATTATTATACTATAAAAAGACTGTTTTATGTTCTCTTTTTTTTACATAAAGGAACTTGAGGATGAAATGAGAATGTAAAGAAGCAACAGACAACTAGGTTACATATTTTTTTTAAATACTATACTAGACTTAATATCTACTGTACTTGAAAGCAAAACTGCTTTCAAATTATCATGGAAAAGGCACAATTAATCTAAACCTATTGAAAATTATTATTTCAGATTCTGACTCACAGCTGACATTTTATTACCTATGATTAATTTATCTCTTTTTTGAACAACACAAAACCTGTTACTTCCAAATATTACTATATAATTCAGAGTTTTGCAATTCCTATATGTAAATCTTTAAACAAAATAGAACAAAATATATCAATTTTAGTGACACGTTTATTCTCGTCATATCAGGCAATGCTCCCTGAATAGAGAAACAGTTAGAACTGCCAATTTATGCTAACCTTATAGAAAAAAATTGTATGTTCTTACAAAGTTAAATGTGTGTTTTAGGCAAAAAAAAATATTTTCTAAGTGATCAATATGTTATACATTAATGTATGAATAAATAAAAATTAAATGGTAATTAGGTAACAGTTTTTAAACATATTATTTAAGGCGACATTTTAACAGCTTTGTTTTTTTCTTTACCTCATTATCACTGCTATTTTGAAAAGTTAATGCAGTGCCAGTGGGATAAAGTTGTACCTCAGAAATTTTTTAGTCAGTAGGCCTATGGATAAATATACAGTTCATACCTGGATTCTCAGAAACTTTCAACATTGTCCATGTATTCACAAATTTAAAGATGCAGAACAAAAGATACAGGGCGGGGCGGGGGGGTGGGGGGGAATAAATCCAATTTTCAAAACAGAGAAAAGCTACCAGCTGGATACTATAGGTTTTTGCATTTCCATGTAGCCTGCTATGTAGATGGGGCCCACAGACAGACATTTATGCTGGACCAGTGACCCACCATATAGTACTTAATTATTAATTCAGTCCTTGACAGCTGGGGACCAGATATCTCCATTTGGTTTTGTGAAAGCCAAATTTATTATTGCAAAGCTTAACTTTCACCAGTGTGGGCATCAGTCATTCAGCCACCAGTTAGAGGTCAACCAAGGTCCTCTTAATTTTTTGCATAAAAATATAGTCTACATGTGTGCACTCTCAACATGTTCATAAATAACATATGGATACTTCTGTATCTCAACTCTGTATGCCCTTCTACTCTGATAAAATCATTCTTAAACTAAAGTATCTCCAAAGAGAGATTTGAACAATAATTGGTCAAACCAGGAGGACTCTCAACAAGTATTAATGTGTCCTGCTTTAACCCCATCCAGCAACTAAGCACCACACAGCCATTCGTTCAGTCCTGTCCAGTGGGGAGAGAATCAGAAAAGTGTAAAATTGAAAAAAATCGTGGGCTGAGATAAAGACAGTTTAACAGGTGAAGCCAGAGCCATACACACAAGCAAAACAAAATGAGGAATTCATTCACTACTTCCCATCAGCAGGCAGCTGTTCAGCCGTCTCCAGAAAAGCAGGGCTTCATCACATGTAATGGTTACTCGGGAAGACAAACGCCATCACTCCGAACATCCCCCTCCCTTCCTTCTTCCCCCAGTTTTATATGCTGAGCATGATGCCATACGGTATGGAATATTTTTTTAGCCAGTTGGGGTCAGCTGTCCCAGCTGTGTCCCCTCCCAAATTCTTGTTCAGTCCCAGCCTACTACTTGGTGTGAGTAGCAGTAAAGGCCTTAACTCTGAGTAAGCACTGCTCAGCAATAACAAAAACTTCTCTGTATTTTGAACACTGTTTTCAGCACAAATCTAAAACATAGCCCTATACTAGCTACTAGGAAGAAAATTAACTATCCCAGCCAAAACCAGCATATCGTGTTTGTGGAATTTGAGGAAATACAAGGACAGCCCTATATACAAAGAATCCTCAAAAGATGATCTTGCTAAATCTTGTGAGCCCCAGGGAAGTGATCAGCGTCTCTCCTCTAGCACAGGATGCTCCTCAGCAGGGGGCTTTGTGAAGGCAAAGATTCCTACTCTGGCTAGCAAGATAAACTGATAACTGTCGTTGACTTTGTTAACTGATAACAGTTCTTTGTTCAAGGAGCCATGTTGTCCAAAGGGTGACCTTTTTCCTCATTACCTTGTGAAAAGTTGACACCCCTATCTATGCTAATGAAGATTTTAGTGAACACGCTATACATGTATGACTCTAGCACTCACCTTTCCACCCAAATCATACTACATGTCACCTGAGGGTGGCAATCTCATAGCTTTGTGGATAAAAGAAAGAGATAAGGATCATTAGTAGAAGGAGAGGGAGAAGGAGAAG
>VZRW01001621.1:0-23397 GCA_013398125.1 Aegotheles bennettii
CAACCCTAGAATTCTGTGAATTTCCACTGAGACTCAGTGCGTTGTGCTTATCCTTTTCCAGCCCTACTTTTCAGTAAGTAAGTTCCCTCTGACTTTCTGGAGCCTTTTAAAATTTTCTTTTCTTACAAACTTACATTTTCCAGATGTCAGAGATTTTAAAACATCCAGTGTATAGTGATCTGATCAATGTTTTAGTACTTGTTTAAAAATGCCTACATGATATAAGACAATACATGATGGCGTGTGGAGATATAAAGATTTTATTGGTATTAGGTTGTACTGGCTGCATTGCTCACATGTGGTGAAGTCATGACTGTGTTTTGTTATCACTATTTATTATTTATATAGTGCCAAGCATGTGCTCGACAGCACCTTGTTATGAATACAATAAAACCTTTTACAACATGGCCTATCATGCATTTACATTAGACTTTGTTTTAGTGATATTTCAGAACACACTGAGGGTTTTAAATTTCTGTTGGTTTATTTTCTAGTATCCATCTCCCTCTAAATTCTGGCTGCCTTTTCTATTTTTTCCCTTTTCTTTCTTTCTTTCCTTCTTTCTTTCTTTCTTTCTTTCTTTCTTTCTTTCTGCACATTCAGGATTACTTTTGATATGTTAACCACCAGTACTTGGCAATTTGCCTGGGATAAACATTGTTATGTCTTTCTGCAAAGCTAGGAATCTAGATATCCATTGAGACAGACCTAGTATTTCTAGATCTGTAATAGCTCCTGTTCCAGAATAGAGCAAATAGGCCAAAGGCACTTGTTTGTTTCCATGAATGTGCCTTTCTCCTTCTTAAACTGTTTGTGCTTATGAAAATTGACTGACTAGAACAGATTATTTTGTCAAAAGCAGTTATCTGCGTACAGTACCATTGATGTTAAAATTCTTTAGGTGTACTAAGAATTCATCTTGTTATTTTACATGGAATTATTTTTTTAAAAAACTTGTATCTGAAAGCTTCAAGGTAGTATTTGACATCGTCTTGTCTGATCTCCTTTATAGCACACACCATAATGCTTCCCTAAATTAAATTGTGTTTGAGTTGAAACACGTATCTCACCCAGTCTCTCTCTCTGCACTGCCCCCCTTCACACACCCACTCAAAATTCGATCTTTATTTTGAAACTGGCACAGAGATAGGTAGTCCACTAAAGCTGAGGTTATTTGTTCCAGTGAAAAATTATTTCACTGTTAAAATACTTGTGCCTTATTTCTTGACTGAGTTAGTTATGCATCAGCTTCCACCTATTGGATCTTGATGTATGCCTTTGTCTGCTAGGTTGAAGTCCCAGCTCATTGCTGAAATTTTGCTTCCGTGGAGGTGCTTATTTCCAGGTTGTGACCAAACCAATTCCTTTTTTTTCTATGGCAAGATAAATAGATAGAGTTTCTGGAATCCTTGACTAGAATGCATGATATTCAGTCATTTGTTCTTTCCCTGGAAGGAACATTGTAACCATTCTTATGGCACTTCTCTAAAATTTTGCCTATCCATCAATGTCCTTCTTGAACTATGGTCCACAGAGTAGCTGCAGAATCGTAATAGCCATCATCTTAGGTTCAGGGTTATGACAGTGTCTCCTCCCCTTTTATTCCATGTGCCCTGCATCCCAGGACTACACAAGGACATCCACTTGGGAGATGACTTTTTTTTGGTGTAAACCATAGGCCAAACACTTTTTAAAAAATACCATCTTAATGATTTCACTATTAACTTTAGCCTAAACTCAGAAAGGTATACTCTAGAGCTTCCTCTGTATTATATACATGAGGGAGATTTCCCACAGGATGTGTCATAACAGCTGTGTGTCTGTGACTTCTTATTGACCATACCGAACCTAAGGAAGTATAACAGTTTTAGACAATAACCAAGTGGCAGATGTTCTCTGTTATCCCTCCACCACCCTCCCAGGTGAAGATAAAAGGGGAATAAGGGAGAGAGACTTTAACATTAAAAAAATGGAGTAGGTTTAATTAAATAATTAATTATTATTAAGATGATGAATTATATACACAAATAAATATGCAAATATTGAACCTGCACTTTTCAGATGGTAATTATACCCCAAACAGAAGAGTCCCAAACTGGACTCAGCAGCAGCAAATGAGGGTGCCTGAGCCCAGGGTCCCAGCAACAGTCCACAAAAAACTTGGAGTGACCATGCTGGTGCTACTCAGGGAAAGGCAACCTGTCTTGGTGCACAATGTTCTTCTACAGTGAGAAGAGAGACTATGGAAACACCAGCAGCATAGGGAGGGATGACAAGAGGCAATCCCACTCCTCCCAGCACAGCAGCCACTGGACCCAACAGAGGGATCTCTTAGGAGCCATTTTATACTGAGTGCCATGGGAAGGAATACTGTGATTGGTCCATTTGGGTCACTTGACCCACCCTGTCCTCCCCATAGGCACAGCTGCTCTCACTCCCATTGTAATTGCCACATAAACGGGTGGCAGCAGCTGGGGGTGTCCTGGGTGTCCAGGTTAGTACTGAAAATTTTTATCCTCCTGCTCCCAAACCAGGACACGAGATTAAATCCTAATTTAGGCCCATACTAAACTGTGTGAACACCGTCCCCTTCCACATCTCCAACCTTACATCATGCAATAAACACTATATTTCACCCACACCTCCCATCCCTTGGTTGAATGATTCCACCTTTGAACCTGCTCAGTACTAATGCTGAGGTAGCACATAGCCTGAAGCTAATCTCTTGTTAGAAATACACTACATTTAAAACATGAACAGCCATGGCCACTCCTGAGACCTTCCGTAAGTGCTGACCCATGGTTTTCACATTGCATGCAACCAGCAGGCATCTTCCTTGTAATAATAAACCAATTTGCACAACTAACTGTGCTTTAAGTGCTTATCTCCACAGCATCTAGCACATCACACATTATCTGAAAGGACTCAAACTCTTTGTGGGTTCTGTTTTATTGGTCTAAGTTCCAAGCTGGAAACTGCTCTTTTTGGAATGCAAAAAAAAATTAAAAATGATACCCTGTGATTCTTCTGTGCTTGAAGCTCTGTTGATTCACATATTTATAGTTACAAAATGTTTATTTGGGTGGTTGTTTGATCTCTGTTATGGTCTGCTTCATCCTCAGAATTGCTCTAAATTACTTTCTGTGACTATATGATTGCTAGAAATTAATATACTGCATTTAATAATATATGGTTTTCATATTAGTCTCTGAGTGTTCTTTTTTTCTTAAATATGATTGTGATGTGCTGAAGGCTGCTTTGTTTTGTAGCATCTTATGATACAGGATTTTCCCCCAAGAGAGCCACACTTCAGACAGGGGGTAGGGTGAGACACCTTACCTTGCTGGATCTCACCAAGTCTGAGTGAATGGAAGAGGAGAGAAGACCAGCATGACATTTCCATCTAAGATACATAGTGCTTAAGAAGCTCCATTAATCATGGCGTGGGGCTGGTCAGACATTCTAGTTTAGTAATATGTAGACCACAATGACTGAGGGTATGAAAATTATATTTTAATTTCTTGAGACAGTTTATAGTTTCAGGGTGAATGATTGTATAGAGGCCTGTGATGGAATGCTAGACTTGAATCTCTCCCACAAAGTCCACAAGGTAGTTTACAGATGGCTCTGTATTAACACTAAAGCAAATGTATCAGCTTGAGACCCTTCTGTCAGAATCTGAAACAGGTCAAGCTAGAATTGCCAGGGCCAGCAAAAACACACACAGAGCCCTACTGACCTCTGTCTTAATGAACTTTACAGCTTGGATCTGCTTTGGGAAAACTAAGGTCTCTTGGGAGAGAGACCTTTCCTGGGAAATGTGGTTATTAGAACATCTTTACAACAGTGTTTGACTTTCAGCACACAATGAGCACCTAAGATATATATTACTAGTACGTAATTTTTATAATAAAATGATAAGCAAATTAATTTTAATTTGCAGCTCAATGAGTAGAATATGAGGTGCACTTTTGGAGTTATATGCAATAATGCATACTTTTGTATTAAAACAGATTCTCAGTTTGGATGAAGTTCTCTAAAAAAATGAGTCATTGTTCCTGCATTAAATAGTGCCTTTATCCATGAAGACAGCTTTTACTGAAATACTGACTTCTTTATGAAAGCTAAGGTGCTAGTAGGGTTTAAGAACTGTACACAAGCAGCATTTTTTTAAACACTAGAAATTATAGTCTTAATTATAGCAATACAGGACTCTATAAACAGGTCTGCCAGTGCGTTCAGTCCTTACCAAAATGTGCTGGGAAATCACTGACTGTTAGTGTTGTGTTTGGAACATCCCCAGGAGCATAGCTAACTTTATACTATAAATTATGTTCAATTTTGTGTGATGTGCGCTGCTAATGCATGCTCTGCTGCTCCACAGAATGGCCAGTACACACATGTCATTCCTTTGCAGGAGGTGGGAAGTCCTTCTTAAATACTAATTCAGTTTTGAGTTAGTTACAAAGACTGGCCAAGTCAGCTTAAGGGAGAGTAATACCTGACCTTGGCAGGCTGGCAGACAAAGACAATCAAGTCCCATCAGACTCTTTATAGTCATACTACCTCACTACTGGGGAAGGTGCAGTGACTATGATGAAAGAGGGCAACTGTGGTAACACACCCTCTAAAAAGATGTGGATCTATTCTTTCTATTAGTGGATTAAAAACCACACTGGATTCATATATGCAGAATTTAAAGTTACAACATCTGAAGTCCTAAAGGGTAAACCATTCATTTGCTGATAATCTCATTCTTAGTCAGTGCACTTTTTAGGTAAAATTGTAATATTTTGGGAATAATTATATGGAAATTGTTAGCAAATTAAAATTTGGATTTTTTTTATACTAGTAAAATCGTACAGTATCAGCTCAGAGCAAGAGGTTTACTTGCTTAGTGCTCAGTCCTTATTTAGACAAACTAGACTTTGCTAGATAAAGACAATGCAAACAATTTAAAGACCTGATTTTTCTTATTTGGTAAGATAGATGTTTACTGCACCCAGATAAGGCTACAATTTTTATTGTACACAACTGGTTTTGTGCTTTGTAGAGAAGAGAGTAAATTTCAGCTTCTCTGAGTGTTAGAAACTAACTCCTTTTCCCAGCAGATTCCCGCTGTTTGGCAACCTTTCTGTTGTAGATCATGAGAACTCTAACAGATTTGGATCATGCTGAAACAGTTCTCCAGGACTAATTTAAATACTGTTGTTATTGTGAAGAAATAAACACTGACTAGTCATTGGTATGTCTGTCTGTCTGTAAAGATGTTGTTTATGAGCATGTTGTTTAATCTTCTTCCTAGTTATAACTTTTAAAGTTAATTCCTCTAAAAATTCTGGATTTCAGCTTCTTCCTTGAAGCAGTTTTACCCGGGCTTTTATTTTTTATCTTGGTCAGGTGATTTGTGGCAATAGAACTGCTTAAGCTAGAAAACTTTGTGTTAAATGTGGTATTTTTTCTTCCATTAGTTTATTTTTTGAACATGTAAACTTTTAGCATTTTAAATGTCCTGTGGCAAAAAGTCTCATATTTTAACTATGCATTATCAAAAGAAGAAACTTTTTTGGTTTTGTTTAAGTATTTCTCAATCTCCTTTGATGGCTTCTTGGATCGTTCTTGCATTGGAACATGTATTAAAAACATTGATAAGCCATTGTAAGTGTGTTTGTCCAGCTGTCCTTGACTTGGTGTAACCAAATCCTCTTTAACAGTAATTTTCTGGAATTTTTGCAACTATGTTTATTTATCTGTCTTCTGCAGGTGAAGTCCTGAAGGAAACATGCTACCTCAGTGGGGTGAAAACAAAAAAAAGGTATAAGAAATCTATCAAATATATGATGCTGATTTATCTATGTGGTTGTTCAATGAAAAACAAATTACTAAAAAATATGCATATTGTAGAATCGTAGAATCATAGAACATGTCAAGTTGGAAGGGATCCTCCAGGATCACCAAGTCCAACTCCTGTCCCTGTGCAGGACACCCCAGAAGTCACACCAGGTGCCTGAAAGTGTCGTCCAAGCACTTCTTGAACTCAGGCAGGCTTGTTGCAGTCACCACTGCCCTGGGGAGCCTGTTCCAGTGCTCAATCACCCTCTGGGTAAAAAACCTTTTCCTGATATCTAACCTAAACCTCCCCTGATTCAGCTTCCTGCTGTTACCCCGAGTCCTGTCCTTGGTCACAGGAATGAAGAGATAGGTACCTGTCCCTTCTCTTCCCCTCGTAAGGGAGCCATAGACTGCAATGAGGTCACCCCTCAGCCTCCTCTTCTCCAGGCTGAATAATCCAAGTGACCTCAGCCATTCCTCATAATTCAAGTAATGTTTTCCTGGTTGAGCAGAAAGATTAAATTGACAGGTCTGGGACATAAATGTTTTCTGGTTTCATTTCAAGGAGTATTAACTCAATTTAAGAAATTTTTACTTCTTTGTTTTACTGTTTATAAATTAGAGAAGATCAGTACATTATGAACACACAGATGTTACCTTTGTAGTGCTATTATTTGAAAGATGTGGAAGAAAGATTCCCTGAATATCATGTAGAGTCATTACCTGTGGTGAGGAGTGAGGCATGGGAGGATAAAAGGAGAGCTGGTCTGGTCCTGATTTGGCTGAGAGTATGCTAATATTTTCAGGGTTTGGAGGAGAGGTCCTTTGGATAATACTGTCTACTGGTTGTCTCTCTCAAGTCTGAGTTAAGAATTTGTAGGAGTTGTGTAGGAGTTGGAGTTATGTAGAAAGATCTTATGCTCTGTGTCTTTAAAAACTGTAACTCAGTGAATGGCATGTATACATCATGTTGACTAGATACTATAACCTTCATTTCCAGGAAATGTCATTAATGTTATGAATCAATTTCTGTATGTCTGTCATTTCCCTGAAAAAATAATTGCAATATGTTTTCAGATAAATGAACTCCGTAGTGAAGCCTGAGCTTGGCACTCCAAGTTACTCTCTGGTGAAAAAAGAAATAGGGAGTCATTTGGTTGGCATGAGGATGAGATATGTGGGAGCAAGTGTATCTTATCCTTTGGCAAATAAAGCTTAGGGCCTCTTACAGGCTTCCTGGGCACAGTGAGCTATCCTTTCCAGAGGCTGTTATGAATAAAGAAGACCTGATCTCCCCAAAGACCAGCAAAGATACCTTTGCTTTGCAAGATTTTCAAAAGTTGGTGAACATAAAGGGCAAACTCTAAAAGCAATTCAGTTTCACCTCACCAATGGAAACTCAACTCCTGCATAATATTGAGACCTGGCTTGGTCAGTTTTTTGAAAGCCTGTCCTTCGAAGAACAGCTGGGTGGGTTCTGGCTTGTGCTATTGGCCAATTTCCAGCAGGTTTGTGCTGGAAGCAAGATCTAGCAAAATGCTGCAATTTTCCTGGTGATGAACAACCTCTGCAAATCCCCTAATCCTGGAAAACCCCTTGTGCTGGTTTAGCAAAATGGCCAGGGCAAGCCACAAACCAGACAGAGTTTTGTTTCTATCACTCCCCCCCGAAAATTAGAAGGGGAGTAAAGAAGACAAGCTTTTGTTGGAAATGGAAAACTAATAACAAATTTAATGGCACAGGGAGAAATAGTAACAGGTGGGGAGAAAGGGAAAATGTATATATACAAACATATACAACCCGAGCTCAGATGACTGGCGATACAGGCTCCTGAAAGGTCCTTCACTGCAAAGCCGATGGGAAGAAAAGAGTCCAAACCCCAGCACTCGGTGCAGTTGGAATGCTGCAGACTACGTGGCGAAGCTGGTAACCAAAAGCTGGGCCTTTCCTCTAGGCTGGTTCCACGTGGCGAGCTGCAGGCAGGGGAGTGCAGGAGAGAGGCAGAGAGCAGAGTAGAGGAGACTGACTGAAGCTGGAGAGACCACGAGGGCAAGAGAGAGAGAAGCCTCAGTCCTCCTGGCTTTTATAGAGTCTGGCAGGAAAATGGGAGGGGAATACTGATACCCGATACCTGATACCCAGACCCCTTTTCACAACAGGGGCCTAAACTCCACCCCTTATTCACTGGGTCCTGGCAGCAAAAGCCAATAAGATTTTTGCCTGCCCCTTTCAAACCATAACACCCCTTCAGCTCCTTTGTTTTGTACAACTGTGTTTTAAATTTGATTAGAAAAATGAACCATGTTACAAAAAAATTTTTAAAAAATAATCTTAATGTGTGTTTGCCAACAAAACAGTTGTAACAGAGAACCTCCACCTGAGGCAGAAAGTGACAGAAACAGGAAGTCAGCAAACATGACAGCAAACAGCGAGAAAAAAAGTGAGAACCTGTAGAGACAAGTACATGGATCTATGTTCTGTTTTGCTTTGTTTCTGGTGAGAATTAAGAAGACAGAAATCGGAACCATGTGTGTAATATCAAATTTGATGCATGAAATGAAGATGATAGGATGTAGGAATCTCCAAGGACTGGCAATGCAGCTGAAAACAACAATCTCTGTACAGGACTTTGGAGAGGTGATGGAGGAAAAAATTCTGAAGTTGAACATAAAATTGCAAAGCTGGATATCACCTCTATGAAAACAGGTCTGTTTGACAGATAGCTATAGAGCACAACAAGAAAGCTAAAAGAGTGCTGATGTATTTTGGCTGGGTTAGAGGTTAAAGTAAGCAGCATAAGATGGTGGTTAATTCATTAACGAGGAAGACAACCAGTGCAAAGAGATATAATGGAATACAATGAGGAACGGTGTTCATGTCCTTTAGACATATCAGGATAATGTCCAGACAGAAGACAATCTGGGAAACAGAAGACAAGAAAGTATATACTCTCCAATAAGAATCACATCTACCTGACTAGAGGATGTAAATCTAAGAAGGACATGAAACAAGTCTGTAAGAAGCTATGGGAAACAGATACATGTATTGACCTCAGGCTTAATAGGATTATATTAGGAGTAGTAAAGACACAGATAACTAATCCTAGTGAGCAAAAGTGTTAAATAAATGAGGACTTGAGTGATCTAAGAGAGGACGGAACAATGAAAATGTGAAGAGTTATGTGGAAATGTTGATAGAAGACATGAAAGAGAGAGGTGGAGATTGTCTTATTGGTTGCATGGAAACAGGTCTGGTTCTTGAGATCTGTGAATTTTATTTATGCTACCTTACTACAAGGGCCTAGGACACTGATGATATCCTTTGACTTCTGTCTCCTGTTTTAGCATTTGGCCTTTTATTGCAGAATGTGTTTGCTATAGACTCCTGAGGCATATATTGAGGCCTAAAGTGAAAAATGCAGAGCAGCTATTAGGAGGCTTTCTAGAACTGCCCGGTTGCTTCTGCTTACAGAGGACTGAGTTTATGAACCAAGGTTCTTCAAAGTGTTCACTTCCCCCCCAAAAAAGACTATTTTATTTTCTTTTGATTTTTGTTTAGTATTACTTAGTCTGTGGACCTAGAGATATGCTTCCTGAACAGAAGGAGTAATAGCAACATTCCAGTACTTGAAGGTCAGTTAACTGTACCATATACATTTGCTTGTAAATATATAATTTAACATAATTTTTTACATTTTAATTTTTGACATAAAAATACAGAGGACAGAAGAATAATACTTTAAAGGAAGTATTGTAAGACCTATCACTTAAATTATGTAAAATATTACCCCATCTAAACAGTTTAGGCATATATTATAGGGAAGAGTCATACATTTGCCAGGATAGGACAAAATGACCTAAGAACTCTTTCATCTGTAATTAGATGTTCATGTTCCCAATGGTTTCCCATAATGTAGTAACAAGACGAACATGCTACTGGATTCGATGTCCAAATGACCTTTAAGACATTAAATATGCTATCTATGTGAATAGCAGATATATGTTTATTATATCATGAGTAATAGTTATTTTACCCAGAAATAGCATAGTTAAAGAATGAGATGTGTTCTTAGTATCATCTGATTTGCCAAGTTCATATCAGTATCTGTTTAGTAATACTTTATTTAAGCCAAGTTATTGAGCCTATGCTTTAACTTGTGGATATATCTATATATAATTCTATACCCACTCACACCATGCTGTTCATTGAGGCCCTGTTCAATGTGATCTCTGATCTCTGTTATTTCTTAGTGAACCCTGCCACCAATAAGTTTAAACAGAGGCAAAAGACTAGAATTTAAAGTACTTTTAATGAGAAATACAAGAACACAGAACTAGAAGGGACATACAATATCAAATCTCACCCTATCTATTTACAGACAAGTGTTTCCAGTAATTCCTTTCTGAAATTTAGGAAGAATAATCTTTAAAACTCGCTAGGTTTTCTTCCTCTACTACAGTCACTAGAAAGTCATTTCAGAACTGTGCTTATCACAAATGACACTCCTTATCTGTAGTGGAAAATCATCCATTGTTAATGCCTGCCTGCATGTTCTGATTGCTGGTTTTGGAACATCTTTTTCCCCCTGTGTCCCATTCCTGTCTTTCACCAAAAGCCTGCAGAAAGGAATCATGCCTTCCTTACACTTTTTTTCTGACAGGCTATGTAAGCTAATGCTTTTTGAGCTTCCTTATGTCATTACAGTCATAGAACATAGATCTATCCTTTCATGTATTTATTTTGCCTTGGCACAATGAGTAGCATAACTTTAAAATAATATAAGATACCAATCTGCTTTATCAAACCACTAGTAAAATTTTAATCAATATGATCTTATTTTGGCTTTTGTCATGTTAATGGCAATAAGATAACCAACAATGAAGAATGGTAAGATTTCATAGGCAAAGTTCAGAAAGCCAGCTTGATTTTGAGCAATTGTTATATTGATTTTTCATAGCTAGAAACAGATATCCGTGTATTAACAACTGGTCTATTTGTACAAATTAGGGAACAGGTTGCTAGGAATATCTGGTTGACTTATCAGAAGTAAAACAACTACATGTTTGATGTAAAATAAGAACACGGGTCTGTTTGGAGATGTGTTCCTGTGGCAATTAATCTGAGCTCATACTGGTTTCCCATGTGCAGCTGCACTATGGCATAAATTGAAGACTCTCCATTCTGCATCCAGTCAGTACTGCCCAGTCCGTATTCTCTGTAGTCACTTTCAGCTTATGCTCATCCAGTTTACAGGATAAATTCTTATTTGTTCTTTCTTGCATTAACCTTACCTGTGTACAATGGCTTTTTCATCTCCTTTCCATCATTCTTGTACTCAGGTGCTTCCAGCCCATGTCTCCTCTGGACTGGTGATGCTTCCTGTTTCTGTTTCATCTGCAAATCTTGAGCTCATTGCTACTGTCTTTGAGGCAACATCATTAATGCAAAAGTTTCAAGATCAATCCTCAATCCAATCCTGAGAGAGCTTTCCTGGTAAAACGCTCCAGCTCTATTCAGGACTACGCTTTTCATGTTCCACTTATTAGTCCATTTTTCATCAGAGAACATAGGAAACTCTAGTTTAACTAATGACTTCCCATATTAACTAACAGATACCAATAGTCCAGATAAACGAAATCTTTATTACTGTCTTTGTTTAGACAGTCAGTTGTTTCATCAAAAGAAGACATCAATCTAGTGTTCTGCATTTTACCTCTGACAAACCCAGGTCATATTTTTTTTCCCAGTTTCTGTCTCTTTATACTTACTTATTTCTGGAAAATATGTCTTCAAATCTGATATACTATGAAGAGTTAGGCAAGCAGGCCTTTTCAATAAATGCACAAAGCTTGCTGCTCACAAAGCATATGATACTACCCCATCTTGAAGCAATCAAAAAATGGCAAAATACATCCCAATAGCTTCCAACAAAGTAATGTAAACAAACAGTCCCAATATTCTCAGGCTCATACATTTTCTCCAAAGATTTGCATTCTTTCTCATGTAAGATAAATTTGATGATAGGGAAAATATGTTGGCAAGAAAATTCTAATTACTATATTTTAGCTATTAGAATTGGATAATCCTTCAGTCATGAACTAAGAGCATTCTCTTTGTGGAGTCTGGCAGAGTAGACTCTCCGTATCATATACTTCATGATGCCTTATTATATCAGCCCACCCCTCATCTGGGCTCTGGAATGAAACTTGCACATTGGGACAGTGGCTTAAGGATACCCTTATGGGTATTCTGGAAATGTTCATTGTTAAAAAAGAAATTATCAAGGAACTCTTTTTTATTAGTTCTAGTGTCTGTGTACTGTGTATTGTGGAGTCTCCTTCACTGGAGAAATTCAAAACCCGCCTGGATGCATTCCTGTGTGATGTACTCTAGGTGACCCTGCTCTGGCAGGGGGGTTGGACTAGATGATCTTTCAAGGTCCCTTCCAACGCCTAGGATTCTGTGATTCTGTGTAATTCTGTGATTCTGTGATACTGGTAGACCTTTCACAACTGGGTGCTCAGATGTTCTCTGTGTTTCAGTGTTACTAGGTTCAGCTGTTCCTGAACTTTTCCTGCAAAGACACCAGCTTTGTCTCTTCCTTTGGAGTTTCTGGTACACTTCTTTGTCTTACCTTGTAACACTTCATTTTGGAAATGGTACCTTGAGGTTCTCAGGTTCCATGCAAAAACATCTCTTTACTCAACCTGTGCAAGAACATCTTGCCAAAACCCAGCCTTTGTGCATATTTCATTTAATATGTCCCTCTTCAGTTTTCTTCTTTTTCAGCTCATTTTGCAGTGCCTCAGGTCTGTTTTCTCTTGTACTTAGTCTCTGTCTTTACTTAGTCTCTTTAAGATTAATATCAAGTTTCTGTGTTTCACAGTTAAGGGAATTTTCAGCCCTTCAAGTCCAAGATATTAGCAAGAAAAATTATATTTTTTGTTTTGCTCATTTTCTGTGCTCATTGACCTATGAAGAAGATCTGTGATTGCTTCTAGCTATGGGGATCTAGACTCAATGTCCTCTTGAGTCTTGTTCACTCTCATAATGCTTTGTTCTAGCTAAGGAACATACTTTTTTGAGGCACAAGGAAAAGTTTTATAGAAGTAGAAATAGATATCTACAGGTTCTTAGATAAAAGGTTAGATCTACAGGTTTTTAAATAAAAAATATCTTAGGATATTTTTTTAAGGTATATGCAAAATAAGGAACGTTTACTTTTTTCACCTGAAATGAAACACTTCAGTATTATATCTGAAGCAAATGCTTGTTTTGTTGTGAAACTAAAAACTTTATTTTTTCTGCACTTAGACATAGTTAATTTTGAAAAAATATATGTGGAAAATGACCAATTAAAATGGAGACATCTGATCCAATTTATTTTTTTTTCCTTTGGAAAACTCACTCTTCATGAAATATGTTCCTCGTTTTGAGAAGCAGACACTATTATAGAAAATATTTCTGCTTTGTCCTGACAAGTAATTACAGATTCTCATGTATTCTAATTACATGGTACATTGAAACACTTATATACATATTGTTTCCTTTTCCACATTCAGAATCTTCCAGTAATTTACTTTTCCAATTATTCTTAGTGCTCTTCCACTTTATATTTCCCAGTACACAGAGTTTACAGACTTCAGAGCTAGGCATAGAAACAAATATTTCAAAATACTGAGTATGGAAGACATATTGCATCAAAGCCTGGACAGTTTTACAAGTCAGTTTAGGGAGTCATCTAGATGTTTGTATCACAGCTAAGAGCTGCTGCATCTTCATGTGGAAAAACATCCTCAGGAAGCCCCTCAGTGTTCATTCCATGTGTAGACCATTTGCTTCCCTTATTCCAGGAAGTTTCTGGATCATATGATCTGCATATGTGTGGCCAAATTTTGATCCTTTTAAGCCATATTTGCCACAGTGTTTAGGAAAAACAAAATTAGACCAAGTGCTCCTAAAATTTAGTGTATAGAATAATGGATGATGGTATTATATACTGTCTCACAAATAAATGCTCAGGTCACTGGCTGGTAATTTCTCTAACATCAGCTCTTTTTACATATATTTTTGTTATCAGTGAATGACAGCTGTCTCATCATTTCCTTGAGTGTTTCTCTCCCAGGTAGGATAAGAAATATTTGAGAACATTTAATTCATTTTTAACTTAATAAAAATCAAGCTGCACAATGTTTGTTAATGCATTTCTAATACAAGCATTTGTAAGGACATTACATTACTGAGAAGACAGTTTAATGGAAAGTAGTTTACTGATCTCTTTAGTAACTGTAGTAATGAACACTGGCTCTTCAGGAAATGCCTGGGAAAGTATTTATTTGAATGTTTTCAGTAGATGAGGTTAATAGGTTGTACAGGAACAGAGCTGATAGCATGAGTTAACTGTCAGAAAATCCTCATGCTGTATGGTTGATAGGAATACAGTAGCTAGATGAGATGGAAAAGACAGTGCTGAAACATTCAGTTTTGGAGTGTTTTTGAGGCTGTGATTGACTTAATAACCTTTGAAAGACATAACAGACATGCTTTGTTGGAGCTAACTTAAAAGTTGAGGTTACATGGTATTTTTTGTTAGAAATTCTGACACACTTGTCATTTTTGTGGTGATGCTAAGTGTTGTTTTAACCTGCTTTACATCACACCATATATGAAGTATGTTAGAAAATGGGATTTTTATCCACTGAGGTTTCAATAGAAGATTGTTTATGAGAGGCTTATTTGAATCTTTTCTTTGAGTATGACTCTTCAACACAAGCACAAAACTGCAGCTGCATCCTCCTTTTAGCGTTTGCAGCTATTCAGTTTTCAAAGTCTAGATGAAAACAGAACAATGCCAGAGAGCTCAAATAGCCCCCAAGATAGGAGTTATTTCTTTGGTTTGCATGGGTTGGAGAGTCTGGCTTTTATATTTTACATGTGGCTTAGAAATATTTACTTTTCTACTTTCATATTGGTCTCTTCCTTTTCTCTCTTTGCTTACTTGAAATTTTCCAAGCACCACAATAAAGCAGAATTTTATAATAGAAGGAAAAGAAAAAGATACTTGAAACCAGTCAGATAAACCAGAGTAGGCTTTCTGTAGTCATGCGTGTTGCACTGTGCCGTAGGACTCCCAAAGGCCCTGACTCAGCTCTCCGAACACGTGCTCATATTTCAGTAGCCACAGCAAGTGTGATTTAAAATTATGCATTTTTAAAGTAGAGAATAATTTGTATAAAACTTGCATTTTATTGATATGGATCCACTCTACAGCACATTTTCTTACATGAAAATACTCTCTCAGCAGTGTTATCAGGGAATAATGGGAAAAATCATACTACTAAGCCTTTTATAAAACCCAGTGAAATTTTATTTTAAAATACTTTTCCTTCCTGAAATTATCTTAACCTGACCAATGAGGAAAGAGGCAGAAACTGGTTCTGTGGCTTGTGTGATCCATAGTCAGTCAAAGTAAGTGCATGTTTTCCTGAACAATATCCACTGTATTGCACTGATCTCAGTTACTCCTGAGATCAAAGATCAGTAAGATTTTTGTTCTTTATTTCATTATAACAGATTTTTCTTTGAGACAAGAAAGCTTGGTAGAAATATTTCTAGAGTCAGTTCATGGCCATAGTTTTGACTGAATATATAATATGAATAGATAAGCAAAATAAATTAAAGGTCATTACTCATCTGGATTTTTTCACTTGCCCTTAGTATTGGTTATTTCCATCTAACAATTTCAAGTGTAAATCACTGTCACTAATGATGTGGTAGATTGCAATATCACCATTTTACATTTTCTATTCTTATTTCTTATGATAAGTAGATATTCATTAAACCAGTGATTTTAGAGATGTCTAATAAGAAAAATTGTGGGTTTTAATTAAAAAATTGTGAGTTTCCACCATTTAATCACTCAAATGCTTATTTAGATTTTTCTGTTTCCTTACTTGAGTATATCTCAAATTTATAATCCATGAGTGAAACATGGTAGACTTTCATGATAATGTTATTGTAGATAAAAAATTCTAAGCATTGTGTAACTCTCATATTTGAGGTACAATTCTGATGTCAACGCATGCTTTAAATGTCAGGAATTTGAATTGATGACTGTCTTAGGGCCTGAAGATTGGAAGATTTATAGTAGACAGCTAATAAATTTTATTTTATTGGTAGTGTTAAATGAATTCAAAATAAATCTGTTTACAGACTGTATTTTTATATTCTTGTATTTGAATTGGGCAATTTGTAGTCTGAACCCTTATCAAAATGTAATTTGAGCAGCATACATGTTACTGTTATTTCTAGGGCTGGATTTAGTCCCATACAGAGTTCAGATTTGTGATAAATTTTTGTCTGCCGTGGTAAGGATAATATTGTTTGAGACACTTATCTTTGTTATCATTGGATTCTCTGCAGGGATAAAACAACTGTTTAGCTTCTGTCTATCAATCTCTTTATAAATTAGAAATAGCAACTTGAAAATTGTTTTCCAGTCAAGCCTGAGTCTGGTTGTTTAGCTTTGCCATTATTTTGGTATGCAACTTCATAAATCATACATCACTACAGAAGTCTAACCATGGAAATCTCAGAATGGACATTTCTATGTATAGGAAAACTTCTTTAACATTAATATCCTTTATCATAAACATAAAACTTCTATATTCTTTATATCAGTATTAACTTTTCTTAGTACTTTTTTTCAAAGGCTCTTACTGTGTTTCTGTGCACTCACTTGCACATTCCTCTCAGATAAAGGCAACATGATCTGGTAGAATTTGGTGTAGTCTGGGAAGAAAACTGGGAGAACAAAAATTTGGCATCATGGATGCAAGGCAGCTTTCAGCAAGCATCTGAGATGCCCAGAAGAGCACTTCTAGAACAATAATGCATCTCAGTCCTGCAGAGACTGATTGCAGAACAAACCTTAGGAAATGTAGCTTCCCTGATTAATTCTGAATTTTTCTGTGCCTTCTGTCCCACTAAGAATCTATAGATTTTTAACATTAATGCTAATGAAAAAAAAATCCAAAAGCATAAAAAATGAAAAAACCAAAACTAATCCAAAACAAGAAACCCTATCACACAAAACAATAGATGCTGGTAGAATTTAAACTCAGGGAGAATGATAATGGGCTGGTATAAACAAGAACCTGAGGAAAAAATTGGGGACAGATGGCAATTCCTGGATGCTACAGCACTGCAGCCTGAGTACACCCTGACCAGGGCTGTGACTGTCTGGCAGGTTTGTTCCAAGGTCCTGGGGGAGTGCTTGTGTTCCCTCAGCATCCAGAATTGTTTTGTTAAAGATATTACAGTGTACATTCCCTTCTTATGGTTTTAATATCTATTTCCAGATACACTATCCACAAATTTGTCTAATATATTTTTGAATGTACTAACATTCAAATCTATTCCTCCACCTCCTCTGACAATAAACTCCTTACTCGTTAAGTAAACAAGAAATTTCTTATACTTGTTTTCTACCTACTTGTGGCATTGGCTGTCCCTCAGTTTTTTGTTGCAGGTTTTCATGACTACATAGACCTCAGTCTTACCCCGCATGCTCCCCTGAGCCTTTTCCTTTTCAAACATTAGATGGTTTTGGACAAGTGTCAGTGATGACACCAATGCTCTTCTCCGGTTATAACTCCAAGTTCAGCACTGAGTATTTGTGACTTAGACTATTTTCCCCTAATGTATTATTTTGCCTGTATCTACAAGAAGATGTTTCTGCTGTCCTTTTGCCCTCTCTCTCAGTTTTGTGAGGTTTTCTGAAGTTCCTCATCATCAGCACAGCATTTGGCTACTCAGAAGAACTTAGTATCACCTACAGGCTTGGAAACTTCAATTCTCTATTCCTTCTCCAGGTCATTGATGAAGATTTCAAATAAAAACACTTCCAGTAATTAGTAGGCTAGGATGAAACTTCTTAATGAACTCTTGTCTCAACTGCAAGACTTCTGCTTGTTTGCTTTCATAGTGGCATAACTTAAAAAAAAAGTGCAGAGCACAATCATTTCCATAGTTTGGCCTGAGACTGGTAAGCAATAAGACTGTGTAGGCCCCTTATTTCTGTGTAAGTCACTTAATTCTTGAGTGAATGTTTTCTGCAAAAACGTCAATATTGGCAGCACTGCTACTATGCCTTGATTGGCTAAGTACTCCTTGAGAGAAGGCAGATCTCCCAAATTTCCTACTGGTTGTCTACATTGTAGATGGAAGTGATATATGTCTTGCTGAGTTTACTCTGAGAACATGCTCTTTCCCCCGCACATGTCAGGTCAGAGTAGGGAAGCACCTAAGTGAAGCAAATTGATTGCAGATCATCCAGGAACGTTATGTCATTTGTTGTCTTCATAGGGCATATAGGGGTTTGGTGAAATCATACTAAATACTAGGCTAAGCACTGCAGTGGGGCTGGTAGGTTCTGCCCACAGGATTGTGGTGATATGGTTTGCCCAGCATGGAGGAGCAGTCTTTTTTTTACCATTAGCTCTTCTGATGATTTGATCCCAGATGAAAAGCATGACTTCTTGGATCAATAGTTTTTGAGTCTGCTCTGCTTTATATTTTCTTGCTCTTGCCCCTTTCAAACACCCCTTCTATGTCTTGATCTGGAAGAATATTTATGAGTGATTTATTTGGTTTCAAAAGTACTTAAAAATATTTTATACGCATCTAACTGTGATTTGTCAACAGCGAATATGCCAGCGCATTAGTGTTGCTGAAACTGTGATGGTTTAAAGGTGGAAGTGAAAAAAGATTTTCACAGAGGACACTTTTTGTTAGAATATCAAATCTTGACAGAACTAAACAAGGACTCTTTTGCGTATCATGAATTGTACACTGGCAAGCTGACATTTGCGTAGAGATATCTCATGAGTCTTTAAACTTTTTTTTTTTTTTTTTTTAGTTTTGGGACAAGGGAGTTGGTTCCCAGCTATACTGCTTATCTACTATATATCCCAGTTATACTACTTATCTACTACTATCTACTATACTACTATCTACTATTCTGTTTCTACGAAAAAATCCCTTCTTTAAGACAGACTCAAATCCTCTATGGGAAATATTTTTTAGAAGTAGACATTGCACTCAGGGTTCAGTCAGTTCAGACAGCATGAACAGTGTTTTGTGTTAGAAAATCATGGTTTTACATATTATATGCACATTGACTCTCAGTTCCTACATGCACCTGAAAAAGGTGTTTGCATAAGGGTGATATCGCTGCAAAAATTGTCAGGTGCTGGAATAAAGGTATTGAAAGGCAAATAAAGGAGAGAGAATGGGAAAGACAATATAGAATAGGAGTTGTTGACTATTTTTGTAGAAGACTGGTACCTAGAACAGTGGGGCTGTGGACACAGATATTTGATATATAATGATGTTAATCACTATTACTGCTATCAGAATACCCAGAGACTGCAATATATGAGACCCTTTAACACAAAAGTCCAAAGACCTGAAACCTAAACAAGGGGTGAGAAACAATAAGTAGATTCAAGGGAACCCCAGAAAACTCATGACACAGTCAAAATACAAGGACATCACTGCACAGACAGTGTAGCTGGTGTCAGGGTTGGTGTTTGGTTTTGTGGTTTTTTTAAACCCATATTAAAGATTTGCATAAGAAAATTTGAATGTCTTTAAGGAGGTTAGATAATACTGGGGAGGTAGTGTCTAATGGGATGGGTCATGGGGAATTAGCACAAAGTGCTTGCCACAGCCACCATTAGCAGTTATAAAAGGAGGTTGGTGTTGCAAGTCACATAGTATAAACAATAGGTTTTCTTGCTCTGAAGAGTTTCCAAATGTCTTGGTTTAGAACGGCCAGGGCAATCCACAACTCAGAGACAGAATTTGCTTCTGCCAGTCCCCTCCACCCCCCTTGAGAAATGGAAGGGGAGTAAGGAAGAAAGCTCAACGGTTGGAAATTAAAACAATAACAGATTTAATGGAGCAGGGAAAAGGAGTAACTGGTGGGGAAAAAGGGAAGAATATATATACAAATATATACAACCCGATTCTGACGACTGCCAATGCAAACTCCCGAAAAGTTCTTCACTGCCAAAGCCAATGGGGAAAAAAAGAGTCCAAAGCCCCCCCAGCACCCGATGAGCACCCACAGAGCACGTGGCAAGCTGGTAACAAAGGCAGGACCTCTCCTCCAGGCTGGCTCCAAGTCATGATCCGGGACGAGCAGAAAGGAAAGAGAGCGTGGGAGAGAGAGAGAGGAACTTCCTGTCCTCCTGGCTTTATAGAGCTTGGCAGGAAATAGGAGGGAATACCAATACCCCAGACCCCTTTTCACAACAGGGTCCTAAACTCCACCCCTCCCTCTTTGGGTCCTTGCAGAAAAGCCATAAGATTTTGCCTGTCCTCTCAAACTATAACACCAAACAACAGCCAAACACTGGATATTTGATGCTTTGCTCAAGGTATTTGATAGGAAAGGAGGAAGCACTCCAAGAAGAAAACAGCCCCTGCAACTGCAGAGGTTATTTCAGACAATGCCTGAGAGGTGGGAAGAGCTTCTAAGAGTCTTTTACTCTATGCATAGATAAGCAAATCCCCAATTGGATGTCACATTTTGGGCATAAAGTATTTGTTAATGTTTAGATACAACTCAAAGGTCACCTGTAACAAGGACCAAATACTGAGCAAAAGGTGGTGTCCCAGGGGTGGTGAAGGAGATTTGGCTGAGATGTTAAAAAAGGTGAAGGTTGAAGGTGTAGAGAATGTTCTTTGAATTTGCCAGAAGTTCTTCTATATCTCCTAGTATACAGCTGTGCAAACAACTGGTTTTTCGGTTAGGTATCTAAACCCAAACACACTCAATATGTAATTTCTGCTGATCCAGAATGAAAAAGTTTCCAATTACTTTATAAAACTTTTGTTCCAGTTTAACAAAACATTTCCTTTGGCTGAAATGAATTTGCTCGTTTGGCTTTTTTTTTTCTTCTGAAAATATTTAAAAATCAAACATAACTGCATGTGGTCTCAATACACTACTTGGAGCAAAAAATAAAACCTTTCTTACCTTCATTCAGATCTTGTTACCAAATTAGATATGAATTTGTGAAGAGTTTCAGTGGTCACAAAATTGCTGATTTTAGTAAACGAACTGCTTGGGGAAAACAAACATTCACCCAGTTCCTATTATAATGCTGGAGTGCCAGGGTATGAGCCTGCTCCAGTGGTTTGGTGTGGGCTGGCCTTCTGTCAAATCTGTGGTAGCTGTTTCCACACTGGTGGATCAAAGCTACTGTAGATGAATGATCATGATCTATTTTTCATTCTCTGTGTTTAGATAGGGTGGATAAACCATAGAACATCCACTATAGTAAAGCACAGGAAAACCCTCAATTTTCTGTACTTTTCAAGGCTACAAATTCTCCTCTCTTGTCAGGTGGTTATTTCCCTATACAGCTGTTCTGCAAAGACTTCGGAATGGTTTCCAAGTATCATGAAAAGTGTCATTTAGATATTTTTCAGAAGTAAATCTATTACACAAAACTGTGGCAGGATAGTTTACCTTTTAAACAACATCATCAGCCTTAAGCCAGCATCATGCAGTTACCTATTCGGACTCTACTATTCTGATTTGTGTCTTACCATTTTAAATGAGTGATCTTGCTTGCACGGTAGGTAAGCAGAGTGCCAGACTCTGATCCTTGAAATAAGAAATATTTATTTTGTTGGGAAGTGATGTAATGGCAGCTTGAATTATGTTTATTAGCATGTGAAAAGATTTAACAATATTTCTGTCTGTTTTCTATTAGAGATTTGTATGCAATAACAAAAAATGTCCATGGAGAACAAACTGGAAAATGTATACATATTTGGCTGGCTGCACGTGTTGGGAGTTTTTTTGGGGAGGGATGTGAGGGGATTGTTCTTGGGTTGTTTTTTCAAATATTTTCCAGTGACATAACAAGTTTTATTTTTTAAAAAATGAATGTAACCTTCCCTTTTCTGCATGGGTTGGGAATTATGGACACTTACCTGCATTTAAATTTTGATACAGCAGCATTTCATGTTCATTTATTTATACTACTGAAGGACATAGGAGTACCACTTGAGTAATTACAGTCCTCTTTTTGTGGGTAATTAATTGATGCATAGGGTGTTTCTTATTCATGGAGTTAGTATTTTGTATGTTTCACAAAAAGTGAAGCCAAGGTGTCTGATGTCTTTCTGAATCTAGACCTTACTACATTAGAAGACAAACATGCCACAGATGAAATGCACTGTGGAGTTTTATATTATAAAACTTTTTTACTTATTTTAAAAACCAAAACCAATTCCCAATAAGGTGAGTATTTTAACATTATGAGTGCTACTCTTTTTTCCTGCATTTACCACCACTTTTTGCGGTGCTCAGGAGTTGTAATTTGTTTTTGTTTATTTTGAGCAAAGTAAGCTCACGTTTTTTAGATAAGTAATATCTTAATTTCTAAATTCTTGTCTTTGATTGAAAACATTGTATAACATGAAAGTACATATTGTGGCTTTATATCTGAACAGTTATTTAGTTCTCACAGCGTAATGACCATGCAAAAATTAAATATTTTAAAGCAGAAAAATGCATCAAACCAAATTAGACATTGAAGGGAAATATTCCACTAAAATGACTGAAAAGCTGTTGAAACTCAAGTCCTACTTTATAGGTAATAGAACATGAAAGATTATGAGGTTTAAGGAACTTCAGTTAAATCTGAGGACAGGAATAAAATAATATATTAATGTTTGTAGCCAATTTAAAATAAATTGAAGCTTTAAGACATTTTCTAGAGAATCTTTAGGTTTACTACAGCTTGTAACAGGCAAAGATCCATGTAGTATGTGAGAGGTGAAGGTAGACTATATAGGGGAGAGAGACATATATATACTTGGCTCATATTACTTTTATAGATGCCTTGGAGAAAGACTTCTGGAAAGAAATTTTCTTACTGGATAGTCAGACAGGAATAGTTTGTAAAATAATTTTTTTCTGAGATTGCTTTTCTACAGAAATAGATTATTCATAAGCAGTGTAAGCTGGAAAAAAATGGATGTGCATCAAAGTCAATGTTTAGGAAAGCTGGATGAAACCTTTTAACTAGAATTGAGATCTGTGATGATTACATGGAACATAATTAGAGTTGGGGATTAGTATTCATTGTCTATGAAGTCAACAGATATTACCTCTTGTAAAAGTAATGTCCAGGACCCACAATGTAATCAGGGCAATGAAAATCTTCATATCAGAGACTCACTACCATTTTGTAACAGTGTGAGAACTTATTTGATAAGACATAAGCAAAAAAACCTTCACCAAAACCTCAATAATTCTAAATCTCCAAAAGTTTTTCCAAATGGTACAAAAGCTTCTGTTAATAATCATAGAATCATAGAACCATTTGGGTTGGAAGGGACCTTAAAGATCATCCAGTTTCAACTGCCCTGCCATAGGCAGGGACACCTCCCACTAGACAGGTTGCTCAATGCCCCATCCTACCTGGCCTTGAACACTTCCAGGGAGCGAGCAGCCACAGCCTGGGTAACCTGTTCCAGTGT
>VZRW01001631.1:0-30354 GCA_013398125.1 Aegotheles bennettii
TGTTTACCTCTTCACCCATTCTTCACCCATACTACCCAGAAAGAACATATGTAAATACCCAATTTTATTTATGCTTTAGTGGAAAAACAATATATTAATATATCAGTAATAATGCAGCACAGAACCTTCTGAGATTGTAAATACAGCTGAACACCTGTATTTATAAACACAGTTGTATCTTTCACAATGCTTGGCATGATCAGTTTTAGGAACAAAACAGCACCAGTAGGACTGAGGGTCTCTTGAGAAACCATATTGATTCTTCTAGAGTTGGACAAAAAGAACAAAAGTTTTGATTTGCCGAGTGTGAATTGAGTGAACAATCCCTGTATTTCATTAAAATTCTAACCTAGGCCTTCTTTGTAGTTCTTTGAAATAAAATCACTAGAAGATATACCTTGACATAGTTTACTTTTAGCATACCTAGCCGTTTCTTTCCATTCATATTCTTCTCCATCCCTGAAGCAAAGTTCATCCATTTCAGTGAAGAGATCATGGGGAATGTGTTCATCATCATCTTCAGTACCCAAGATAAATTGCACTCGTTGGGATGGCGTGTCTTGAAGAAAAGGAGAAACTGAGCAATTAAAAGAACTCATACTTGTATTAGTAAGAAACACCCCATAATAGTTAAATCTTCTGTTGTCAGTTCGAAATACATAGCACAATATCCTCCTTCAAGAGAGAAGAGGAACAAAAGAAACAAGAACATGTCTTTAAAAGCAAGTCCTTTTAAATTTTTTCAATATTTCTGAAAACAAAACATCTGGAAATTTATGTTTACATAATGTAATTAAGTATTTTTAGCTCTTCTATAGATTAACAACATGAAAATAAACATCAATAGCAAAATTGGTAAGAAAGTAAAAATTAATATACCAGAGGGTAGAAATCTGTGAGAACAAAATAAATGATACAATCATGACACAGACATTAATTAAGGGGGGGTATGGGAGGGGGACACGCCAACACACAACAACACGACACAAAACAGATTGACAGAAACAAATAGCCTGACTTATAGATTGGTTGCCCTAGTAATTATTCAAGATGTTAAATAGCTGGCTTTTTTTTTCTCTCTAAATAGCTGGTACCCAGACACTTATATTGTCAGAGCAGCAGATTTTTTCAACAGCTTGCTGCTACTTAATGTAGGATGGGAAAAAACGACTAACTTTCTCATTACACAGTTGGATCACTGTACATAAATTAGCATAGCAAAGTAGAAAATACGCAACTAAATATTGACAAAATATTTTAACTCATAGTATAATGCCTAGTGGAACAGACTCAGTAATGATTTGTAACAAAATTTAACTATCTTTATTGACCAAAAATAAGTCATGGACTTCACTGCTATGAGCAAAAGTTTACAAAAACAACAATAAAAACAAACGGGTTTAGTGATATTTTTAATGCCTCATCTTGTTTCACCTCAAGGTAGAGCTTTCAGATTACAAACAAGGGTTCAATAACGTAGTAATTGCAATGTTATCTCAATGAAGGTCAGAGATGGAAAATCCAAGTCAATCTCAATTTTAAAAATTTTACTTTGTTTATTGAAACATCACTCACAGCTGCTAGATCAGAACATACAGTTCTATGTTTCCACTGCAGAAGGAAGAAAGCCTTTTAGATTCAGGCATAAGGTCGAATTACTAATAAAATTGAATTTTGCTTTTGTATTTTTGTTCCGGCATACATCGTCATCCAGTAACATTATACTAAAATTAGCTCCTTAATACAAAAAAAACCCCAACAAAATTCATTCATTCCCATTGAAGGCATACAGCAGATTGTTTCAGTCCCAAAACCAACATATCCCAAGAATCCTGCCATATCCTGTGTTTCCAGGATACAGAGGTGACCAGAAGAGAGAATAGAGTTTCTACCTATTTAATATTACTTGCCGCTTCACAACCTGTACAGCAAGACTCTACAAACATAAGATCAAATTATAATAATTTGTATTTGGGAGGGGAAGTTTTGAAGATGGATGAAACTAAGAACTGCAGGAGAATGACAAGAGAAGATTTGTCAAAGCATTCTCATTTGAAAACATTTTTGTTCCAGGTAACTGGTCCCATCTAGAACACTGTTCCAGTCACAGAAAGGTAACAGTGAACAACATGGTGTCCATACCTGAAGTGGAACATTGCATCATAATTTTCCCTTTCTTTACACTCTAGGAATAAAAGCAGGTTTGAGGTATTAAAAAAAAATTGCTAAGAGTATTACCAAATAATTTCATTTCAGAGAACGACATGATGACAAATTGTCATCTCTTGAGGATAAGGGGTGGGGCTGTGTCTGGTCTAAAACTAAAACTTAAAGAGGCAGTACAATCCCTTCATTATCACTAACAGACAGCAAGAGTAAATATTTTAGTAAACCATTGATCAAATTACCATGGCAAATACTGTTTCACAGCTATATTCATACTTTTAAAAATCTTGAGTGACAGAAGAGTAACAAAAGACTACACAATCTGAACACAGGTGAGTATTATGAAGACACCTGGATGAAGTCCAACAGCTTATGATTTAAATAAAATATGACCACAAAATCTTTGTCTGATTGTAAAAAAACAGATATTAATTACAGTGAGAATAAAAACCAGCCCAAAACAAACAGCATTTAAGCACAGAGCAACTACTACAGCTTATTTTCAAGAGACACAAAGGCCTCGCACAACAGATTTCTTACCATATGACGGAGATTCTCGGCCATCCTCTCTGTCAGTTTCTTTTTCTTTTTTTCTTCTGTGATGCCTGTGCCCGCGATGTCTATGCCGTCGACGGCCCTGCTTTCCAAATGGGACGTGAACTCCAATATACACAGCTCTGTGGCCTTTTCAAGAAAGTTCAAAAGAAAACAGTTGAACAAAAACCAACCTCCTGCCCAAATTTAGTATCTTAGTCAAAAAGACAAGGAGTTAAAGAGAAACCCAAAAGCATTTGGCAAAGCTACCTTTAGTGAACCAGTATTATCATTTCCTTTCTGTCCTTCCCTGGTTTCAAGGAACTAGTGCTATACTCATTCAGTTTATTAGGGAAATATGGCCCAATTGTGAAACCAAGTAGTATAGAAACACAAGCATTTTACATGACCTTAACACTGAAAGAAGCTACTTGATAAACATCAGGTCAAGGCAGAGAAATTACACGATACTTCTCTTGTTTGCAGAGATTCCTAACAGGACAGTTCTTACACCAAGATTCAATCTCCTAGCCCAGTTTATGAGCTTCATTAAGGAATTCCCCATCTTTTCGAGTGTGTGAAAAGTATTCTCTGACTGAATGAATTGCTAATATTTATTCCAAGTAGCTTGTGACACATCTAGATAAACCTGATGTTCAACTATACCATTAATTTTGTAACAGTTTAGGAGCATAAAAGAAACTTGTATTTGGAAATGTATGCCAAAGCACCAAATAACTTGCAGAGAAGGCCGGTGTTTTCTATTCTAGATTTAAAAAAAAAAAAATAGGTAGCAAATCCTCAAATGCTCTTTAAAACATGTACTTTCAACATCTTGTTTTTTCTTTGACCTTTCGCATTAAGTAAATAGTAGCATCAACAACTTGGAGAAAGAAATCCATCAACAGACTGTTATGAACTTATTATTACAGCGTCTCCTGTAATGGAGATAGCATGCACAATAACCTTTTCAACTCCTTTTTAAACAAACAATCTCAGGAAGAGACACATTAACTATAAGCCTAGAAGTTAACACTAAATACTGTGTTTCATACTGTAGAAGAGTTATTACAGAAGACTGACATTAACAAAAGGAAAAGGAAGTGGTTTTCCAGCTCTTTAAGAGATGCAAATTCAGCAAATTTATAGAAGACAAGCAAGCCTGAGTAGTTGTGACCGTATGCATACACGCACATCTGTATGTGTGTATAGCATGCAGACACACACACTAGATTAAGGATATTGAAGAATTCTGGCAATTACAGAGCTTTAAAGAAAAGAAAAGCGGTAGCATGTTAAACTCGTTTTCCAAGAAAAGCATCTCTAAGTCCAAAAAGATACACAAAAGTTTTATAAAGCAGTATTTTTACACTGCTACATGAATAAAAAGACTAAGCAAAAAACAGTAATAATGCATGAGTAAGTTCAGCATTTAATTAATTTGGTCAATATTCCTGTTTAAATTACAAAGCCAAATTCTTGACAGACTTGCAACATTAGTTTTAATGAGAGTTGACTAATTGGCACTATGATCAAATCTGAAATTGAGCATATTAAAAGCTATTTGTTTCCATGTAAGAGTGAAAAATAGATTAATTTGTGAAAGCATTCATCAGTCCTATTTATACAGAGAGACTTTTGTGAGCTTATTCCAACAAAAACATCCACCCCCTGTTGTCAGGCAGTCTGACCTCCACCTTCCATACACAATGCAACTCGTGAAGAAATGAATGCAAACGTGACACCTCAACATAAACCAACACACTTGATGTACAATATGACGAGGTGGCACCCTTAACAACTGTCACAATATTCTTATGTATAGGAATAGCAGCAGTACTCTAAGTTCAAAAATAGGTGCATTACTCACCTCACCCCACTTAAAGCTGCCTGGTGCAACCAAGCAACCAACCGCTCACTGCAAATGCTGTTATCATCCCTGTTAGGATTTTTGTTTTATTTTACATATTCAATTTGCAAGTATTAAACTATAGTTATATATAAACAGTTTTATTCATTATTAAAGTGTTTGATTTTTTGTAGGATCTATTTTTCCTAAGAAACACATTTCTAGTAATAGAGCATTTTATATCATCATCTTGGTGTAATATTCTTAATAAGATGGTTTTAAATACGTGCTTCGATCACAACACAAGAGAACCTTGCAGGTGATTACTTTCTAAAAAATTTCAGGAATACTTTACTTCCTGACGCTCACATTTTGGTCTCCTGCTGTTCCCATAAATTAAGACAAAAATTCTACACTGACATCTCCACTATTACCTAGGAAATCCAAAACTACTACTGTCAAGTATACTACCACAATCACCCAAAAACACGTTGCAGGTATATTCAGCTCCAAAAGGCAAGGCAAAGGTGAGTAATAGAAGTTTGACAAGCTTAACCTTAATTCTAACTCCACAAAGCACTAAGAAGCCCTCTGAAAATAAAGACAGCTGTATTGAGTAGGCCTGTGTTCCCTTAAGTGTCACTATTCAGATAGCAGTAATTAGTGTCTGCAGATGGACAGATAGATTTACTTACAAACACAACTTACAAGCAAGAACAAAACAAAACCACAGGGGCTTTTTCCTTCGTTCCCAATGAATTGGGCAAACAACTTACACTTCCCTTCACCTGGCCAAGAAAAGAGATAAAAAAAAAGCCAGAAAGGCAAGTAATGTGACAGCAATGAAGAAAAAGCTAACTCTAAAAAAAATGAAATTCATATTACTAGAAATGTTATTTCTAAAAAAAAGAACACAGCCTTTTACTTTAATATGGTTTTCAAAAGTTTGAAAGCTACAATTATGCGACCTTCAAAACTTCATTCACACACATCTGTACCAAAGTACCACTCTCAAGCAAAGCTCATTATAGAATTACTTTAAACCAATAATCGATAGAATTAGTAGACCATCCAATACTAAACTTAGTAGTACACAGCTCAAGAGACAATTGTTCATTTTAATCTAACATGACTTTATCCAAGCTTAGCTGCTCAAATCCACAAAGAGTATTTACTACTTAAGGTCCTTATCAGTATGAAACAAATTTAAATGTTAGGAGCTTGCTACATGTCTCCATCACATGGTTGGTCTTACTCCACAAATCAGTTGACATCAGGTCCTATAAAAACAACAGAACAGCAAATGCTTCTTTTTAAGTCCCCCGATTTCTCCTTGAAGCCCTTAAGAAAATGTCAGTAGAAAACTTCTAAAGTCTGAGAGAGATCAAAACCCCGTATCCAAAAGTGCTCTGATGTGGCAACCGTCTAAGTACAATTCCACACAGAACTTCCTTTTATCTAAATATCATTCTGTTAGCCAGACGCCTTTTAAGATTCATACAAAGAAGGACATTCTTCCCCATGTTAACAAGGGAAAGAGAAGAAAATCAAGTTAGTATCTATGTGAATTCTCAAATCCTGTTACTTAGAAATTTGAACTGCAGAGATCATATATTAATTACAGTTACAAGGGACATCTGGATGTGGGCTATCTGGTTCTGTCTTATTCAATGTATAGTCAACTTCAAAGCTGAAGCCATCTTTTTGATCAGGTTGGTCAGGATGACAACCAGCCAGGCTTTGAGTATCTGTAAGGATACATTACAGCCTCTCCAGGCACAAAACTTCATTTAAAATTAAAATTCTGAAAATTCATTCCAGTTAGCATTTTACTGAAAATACTGCTACACCACCAATTCTTTAATTTTCTAAGTAAAAGTAATGCCACAATTCTGAAGTATGCAATTAAATGTACAATTTAATATTTATAGCAAGGTGCTTAGTATAAGACAAACTAAATATTTCAAAATAAACAGTGTTAATTTTGCTTATTTTATGAACCTCTCACACAAAATGTTTCCAAGAAACAGTCAAATTCTTTTCTAAGGAATTAATGTAGTATAAGTTAATGAAATATTTTAAAATAATCATGATCTTCCATGCATGAATTGACTATAAAAAAGCCCAAGTATTACCAAGGACTCTCCTTCTGTGTTTTGTTACATGAACAATGACAAAAATTGTCCTGCTTTCAGACTAAAACATTTGAAATAAAACTTCCTAACCAAATCTGTATAAAGGAGTAAAGAAAATTCTTTCATGAGACAGTTACATGCCATAGCTAGAGGGTTATCCCCAGTGCAACGGATTTTAGAGTCCGTTAAACTTCCCGGGCTCTATTCCAAAATCTCCTGTAGCTCCTAGTAATTAAGTATATCTGAGAATACACTCCTTATACTAAAATACTTGGATAGGTAAAACTGACAAGTGCAATCCAAAAATCTATAGTCTGCATAGCATATAGTAAAGCAGCTCAGTAAGAGTCTTTTCTCACTACACAATAGAAGAGAGCATCATATTACGCTGACTGGCAGAAGCAGTAAATGCCAGATTTCTCATTGCACACAGAAACAATTTTTTTCCGACTCAAAACCACGTATGAGTTAGCAGTGGCAGTCATAAGAAAAAAATGCACTGAATATTTCTGTTATTTGACACAATCAACAATATTCAAGGCGGCATCATCAGTAATTATATTAGACATGCAGGTAGTAACGGTACTAGGACAAGTTTAGTGTCAACTGACAGAGCTACACAGGGGTTCTGGCACCAGAAGTCCACCCCAGGTCTTTAGGGCCCACTGCCAGCACTAACCTCCCTTGCCTGGGAAAGGAGCCAGCACTTGGTACCTATGTGAGGAGGGACTTGCTGCCCTTGCATCTGAAATTCAAGTCAGACCATAGTTAGGCCCCACGCTTTATCTGAGCTGAAGAGTCTTGGTCCAGTCTGCCTCCGCAGCAGACCTCAGGAAAAAGGATACATACAAAGGATAATCTGGAAGAGTTGTTTCTGTTGGAGGGGAGAAAACCTAGAAGCACGCAATACAAGCAGAAGTTCTGTTCAGATCAAAGATTTGCCCTTCATCCACTAATAAAGAAACCGATGTTCTCAGCCCTTCATGGATGCCATACCCTTTAAGGACATGAGCCTTGCACATTCATTAACATTGCTTGTAAAGTATTTCAAAAGAAACATTTGCAAAGAAGATTTTCCTACTTAATCAATGGACCACATACATGTTCTCATTACAAATTGGATCACGCACCTCTCTTGCACAACTGCGTTCAAATCTTTAAGCAGATCAACTTGCCCTCAAATGCATCTATTTCTTGACAGTTTAAGATACAAAAAATATTAGAGGGAATCTTGCCTCACGTAAGGGTTACTCTTTCTCAGAAAAACCTCAAATTTTCACACTCTTTATAAAATAAGAAGTGTTCAGAATTTTAAAAAAATCTTGCACTTTAAAAGCTTTTTGTGAAACATTAGTTTTCAGTGAATTGCAAATGGAGAAGTGATTCATTCAGAAAGACAAGTTACAATTTTAGCCAATGTTTGTAACAACTGATTTTAAAGGGATTAAAAATAAAAAGATAAATGCTATGAAAAGCTGTCCAGAAACAATGGGCTGCAGAATCAAGTAGTCTCCTGTTTCTTCTTCTGACTTATCTCAAAAATTTAAAATTTGAGCAATCTGAGCCCATCAAGTTCAATGCCAGTTTTAAAGTTTCAATAGGTGCTATTCGGTAAAACTTCGGTTTTACAGCCTTACTACTTGAATAACAATTTTACTTAAGTTTCAGGTTATAAAACTTTAGTTAAGTTATCTTTTTACAAAATTTCTGACACAATCAGAACAGAAACATTACATAAACATTCTCTCACACAAAGGAAGTCTGAAAATGAAAAAAACCTGTTAGGACAAAGTTTATGACAAACTTCTAAAATGCACTGCTTCCATCTCAGTCTATTTTACATTAAATATTTATTTTACATCCTTATGTAAAAAGCATTTCTTTTGAATGGCATCTATTTTAAAAACAACTGTTTTTAGAAGAAATGCTAGAGTTAGCATGGGTATTTCCCAAAATGGATTTTAAAGATTTAAGTACAAGTAAAGGTAGTCTGCTACAGATGTTCTCATTAACTCATTTAAGTTTAAATGCTGATTCACTTTGAAAAAAAACCATTACTAGAGGATAGACAATGCGGTTGAACAGTTTTGTCTGTTTTGGAGGGTGAATATTAGACAATCTAGCCTTATTTGTTAGAAATTATAACTATTCAAGGGTATGCATATTCAGTACTGCCTTCTACCTCTACGTAAAACATAGTTGTGTATTGAAAAACTAACTTTGCTGCATCACTTCCTTCAAAGGTGATTTAAAGTTCAGTATTTATATAAAAAACTGCTTATGTAGTCAATTTAAACTAGAAGGGAAGAATAGCTAAAGTGACTTTTTTAATTCCCTACATATGTATTTCAGTTCCCATGCAGAAGTCACTGAAACTACTGGTCTACGCTTCCCATAAAGCAACACCTAGATAATAATACTAAGTAGATCTAAGTCATTACAAAAGCTGTCTTCTCTGAGAATGTTTTCCTTACTTTAAAACAAAACAGAATACCATACACAACATATACACATCATACAAACACTATACAATGACTTTTTAAAAAAGGTAAAAATCAATAATCCGTAATACTATTGTTATTCTAATGAGTGACCGACAACATATGCAAACATGTTGATTTAGTTTCAGTATGAATACTACTACTCAGTCTCAACCGAGTCAGAAAGATTGTGAAGTTGGGTAAGGCCTTCTCTAGCAAGACAGAACATCCTGCCAACAGCCATTCATCAACAGGGGTATGCAGAAGGGTTCTTTAGACGTTGAGACCATTCCACAAATAAGAAATTAACAACTGTCTAAAGGACACTCCTTAAGAAGACCTGTTTGCAGAATAATCAGTCATTTCCATCAAGGATGAGGACAACAACCGTATCAAAACTGCTAGGAGTTTTGGGGGTTTTTTTAGGTTTATACAACTGTTATCTAAAGAACATTAATTTCGGGGTGCACTAGTCTATGCTTCTTTTCATACTTAGCTCGTTAGGGTACCATCAAGAAGCGTCTAACATAAAAAAAGAAAATGTCTCGTCTCAAGTAGCTGCTATTAAGTTTCACTTGCCAGGAGCTTACAGTATGTCTTTCCAGTAATTTGCAAGTAATTTAACATGCAAGTAAAAATTTCAGAATTCCTCAATTTGTGACTTAGAGAAGCACTAAGCACAGCTAACCTTTATTTCTGAATGATAGGGAGCACAATACTAAGCACAATCATAAATTGCCAGCAGCTAGAATATCTTCTTGTCTTACTTGTGTTTACCTGCTCCTGTACAACTTGCTTTCTTGAGAGATTTTACAGGAACTCTTCATGGGTTTTTGAACAGTTACCTTTTAGATGCATCTAAATTGCAGAATAGTCAACCTGCCACCTGAAAAAAATCTTAGCAGTACACTCTACTGTAAGTTATCATATAAGTTCTCTTAGCTTCCCAAAACCCCTTAATGTGTTAGAAGTAGTTAGAAATTGGTTTAGTATTATAAACTGCAAAACACTTGTAGACCAAGTTTTCCACTTGGATATAAAATATTCACTTCTAGAGGGGAAAAAAATGCAGGATTATTTCATTACCTGTCCTTATCAAGTAAGATTAACTGCAAAGCATGGCTGTTTTCTTTAAAGGAAAAATAAGGCTGTAAACCATCAAGGTATCAGAGATAATAGGGTCACTTGAAGCATAAACACTACTTACACCTGCCATACAATAGTGTGAGAGTAGAGCAGCTTCTTGGATTTATGCCACAGAAAACTAGTCTGAGAACACACACAAGAACACACACACTTGACCTCAGATTGTTTCTGAAACAAGACTTGTGTTACGTGTAAACTCCTTATCTTTGCTATGCCTGTAACTGATCTGTGAAGAATAACATAATAATAATAATAATGTATCCTCTTTCCCTTAAACTGTATCTAGGTACAGATATCCTCAAATCAAAGTGGAAAACTAACTACAGGTTTTTAAACTCAGGTTTAAGAAAACTCCTCAAACACAGTTCTTAACAGAAAAATATTTGTAAAAGATGGGATGAAATACCTCTGCCATTACTATTCTTGCCTTACTTCCAACTCCTGCCTTACTTCGTTATTATTCTCATTCATTGCAGCTCAAAGAGTCTGGCATCAAGTTAAGAACATTAGGTGCTCTTAAAAATGTTATTTTAAGATGTTATTCTCCTTTCTAGCTCCTCTGTAAACTGACATTTGTTATTTCAAAGTAAGGCCTTACGGTTTCAGTAAGAGCAGTACCTTTATTTAGTGCACACACAGTCTGCCCACAATTGCAGTTTACCATCTCCACCCATTTCTCTTTTAGGGAAAGAGAGTTACTAAACAAGTAGCCTGTGCCTAACCTTTCTAACCTAAATACTGTCTCTCTGGATATGGGACACACTTTCCCAGCCACCATAAATAGAATACAGAACTTGGGAAGCCCTAACTCCAGTATCTATTTCCCCCTTTAGCATCTGGCCCATTACTATTTAATCACAAAATTTCCAGAAAAGAGAAGTATCTAATATTGACATCACCAAGAAATCTTTGTTTTAGTATTAATAGCAAAGTTATGCCTTCTACAACATGAGACTAATCAACATTAGTTTGTACAGGCTTTAAAACAGTTAAGTATCACCTGTCTGTGCTGGCTCCTAATGGTTTGGTGCTTCACATCATAGCTGAACCGAATTAACTGCTTGCCTCTCCTTGAAAATAAATCAACACACACTTCTGGAAAGGTTCCAAACTCCTAGAATGCTTTTGCAAGTCACCAGAAAAACAAGTTGGAAGACTGGAGTGAAACAGTTTCAAGTTATAAAACACTTGCAATACCCAATGCTTGACTATAGGTCTTCATAAGCCTACAAGAAAATGGTCACAAGTCATTAACGAAAAACAATACTATCCAGAGGTTTTTTACTGCTTGCAGCCAACAATTCCATTTCTGCACATGTAAGATTTTAATATCAGAATTAAAAACAAAACCCAAAAATCCCAAATATCTACTTTAATCATAATAGCTTAGAAATAATGATCTCATAAACAGAGCTGTAAATTCACATAAATTTATCCTCTAAAACGTCTTGAATCTAAAGAATCTCTTTCAGTGAATCTCAGAGAATACAATTATATGAGTCATAAACAATGGTACTTACATACCTTTCCCTTTCATGAAAGAAAGGAAATACTTCTTGTTCTTACTCTGGAACAGTTTCCACTGATAGAAGTCAAAATACACACTGTCCCTCCCTTTCTCCATTCTACCATTAAAAAAATACAAGTACAAAATAGATGTAACTGCAAAAAATAATTCCCACTTATGTGTGAAAATGTGTGCCTGTATGAAGCTTCACATATGGGATAATCCTACACATACATTTTGCATGTCAGACACTTCTTAATAGTTATTTGTTTAACCTCTGTGTAGGCAGCACTCTCTCGCACTGAGACACTTCACTGGGTCACTCCACACAGTGAGGTAGCCTAAGGTAAGGTAAGGTAAGGTTACACATCTAAGAGCAAGGTGAGGACAGCAAGATCTTCTCATCTCCTCCTTTCAACAGCTGTTATGTTGACTCAATTGCTCATGAAACAGAAGTCTTGGTTTCACCTTAATTTATTCTTTGACCATCAGTAAGGCAGGGGTATCTTTCACAGTCAGCAACACAAGTGCTTAAATTGCCTCAAGAAGCCTGAACCCCCTTTTGCCTTCCCATCCAGTATCTTGTGTAACTACGGTGTTATACTAGCTGAAGCACTGCTGCAAACGTGCTGCAAAAGACACTGGGGAAGCGATCTGGCTGCACGTTCCCATGCCATTCCTCCCTCGAGGCTGAGGCATTACAGCTGTTCATGTTGCTGCATAGCAAACTACTCCATCCAAATGTCTGCTTAGCCTTAACCCCTGCCTCCCTGCAACACACACACATGCTTTTTCTGGGTCATCTCCCAGAGACAAGCAAAAGAAGGAACTGAAGGAGGAAACGGCTTAAATCTGCACTGAAGATTTAACTGCAGAAACAGACATGGCAGCAGTTTCACCACAGCTCAACCCTATCTAAATCGATATTGTTGCAGCCTCCACCACTGCACCTCTCAGCCTCAGATTCGCACTTCCTTCCTCCGCTCAGCCCTGGCACACATCCGTGTGGCAAATTGGTTTGGGGTGTTCAAGTGTCAAGATCTTCCTTATTATTTTCCTTTGCCAGGAGTGTCACAGTTTCTCCTGGCTTAACATACTTAAGCAGGCTTATGGTACAGTCAGACAAACAGAAGTGTCAGTACAAGATGGAATGCAGTAACAGACTGAAGGGAACAGAGCAAGAACGTGACTGCCACAGCAACAAACAAATTACTTTAAACTGTCTCGTTAGACCACAGTATAACAAAATGTGACAGCAACCTAAATCAACTTTTCTCAGCTAGAAACTGCTGCTGTAATGGCTGTCAGTGTTCTGAAGCAGCAAGAGTCCGTACTGTCAGGAAATACTACTTAATAAATCTGATAGTCTTCTACCATTTTGCAAGTGTTAACTAAGCTTCAGAGCATTCTATATGAAAGGTCAGTAAGATTTTAACACTGGATCTTCCTAGCTTTACTAAGCAGCATCTGTGAATCTTCATTCCAATCTAGTTCCTTCTCAAGTCAGTAAGAAATTATATCTTGGGTATAAGTATCTAATTTTGTATTTTGCTACATGGAACTAATTCAATGCCATTTTCATTGCTAAATGCAGCATCCCGAGTCAAATAATGAAAACTAACAAGGCTTCCACAATGCTTTAACTGACTGCAGATTGCAAAGTGTACAGTTTTCCATGGAACTAGAAGCACTGTTATCTGTTCAGACTCTCACTATTTAAAGTGCACAATGACACTCTCAAGGACACTTTACTTTCAGAAAAGAAAAGAAACATCTCCCTCATGGCCCCAGTTCCCAGAGTTCTGATTCTGCAGAACATGATATCATTCATGCTGGCAAGTTACTTACTTACCAACTGCAAACATTTTTTTCAAACCTACAATCTCAGAAGCAAGCTTTTCTTGGAAAGCTTCATAAATTTTTTGCAATATGTTTTTTTCCATGACAGATTTGAATAACTGAGTATTTATTACCATAGTAAATGCTAATGTCTCTGCACAGAGACAAAAAACAGTACGGGTCATCTCCCGTTCACTGGTTGTATTCCTAGAATTTCATGATGGCCATAAAACTGATTCCTTTCAGCGATACTGGTTGCAATTGAAGGAAAATAGATCTTTTATACCAAGGCAAAAAATGCATGTTAAGCAAGTGGAAAAACACCACAAACTTACTTTCTAGTTCTTCTTTCTCAAAGTTTGTATTGATAGTAGAGCTGATTTTGCCCATATCCACAACAGCTTCTTCATCGTGACCCTGAAGAAATAAGATGCAAGTTAGAACTAAACAGAACTATTTTTTTCTAAATTCCGAAATATATTCTGCAGTTCTGAAGCTGTTTGACAAAGTCTTCCAAAACAACACGTGCTTAGAAACTGAGAAAGAAAATGTCACTGAAAAATCTACCCATCCAATTCTTCAAGAAAACGTTACCCCAGTACTGAAGGAAAAGCAGAATAAATCAACAGATATGCTAAACACCTCACAATTTCCTTTTGCAATGTTCTTGATTTCATCACATCAAGGATCAGGGTGTGTATTTCAGGAGTGCAATATTCTTTTAGTTTTACATTCAACAGTAAGGAATCTACTCCAATAAAACAAGTAGCAAGTTTACAAAAAGTTACACAAGTTAACACGAAGAGATTTTGAACCCATTTGCTCAGGGGGCAAATCCTGTGTGATATTTTCCAGCACAAGTAAGAAGTTTTTGTGAATCAAAGGTTATACAAAGGTGGCAAAAGAGTTAGGATACAGAACTTGGGGGTCTCTCCTAGACTAACAGTTTTGGAAAGACCAAAATAACTGTTTAACTCGTGTTTCAGACAGCTTGTTAACCACACCCCTACCTAATACACATTTTTTCATGCACAAAGTTAGAAAACAGCAGTTGCAAGATGATTGTTCAGAGTCCATTACTACTGAAACCACACCACTCATAATGCAAAAGCACAGCATTTGAAATAGATACACACTCAGGAATGAGGCCCTCTGATCATGATTCACGCATCACTAGAGCAGATCTTGAAACACTGCCTTTTGCTCAATCTTGACAAAAATAATCCTTAACATAACTAACCAAGCAGTAGACATCTCAATCTCATCTCAGACTTGACATTAAAACAAAATTAAAGTTGCCTTTCTCCAAATGTTTGCATTCCTTAGAATACAGTCCACTTTTAACAGCTCACAAATTACAGCCTCCTGGCAGAACTGGTTCTCCAAAAGAACTGCTGCCTACCATAAAGGCAACCCTTTGCTTTACATCTATGTATAATGGCTGGCTAACTGCTCAAGAACACTGTCCCTGCCCTTTCTGCTCCCTTGGGCGCACACTATTTTCCTGGAGTCAGATCTATCTACCATTAAGTCAGATATAAAGAGCTGAAGCAATATATTTATTATCAGTAGTATTAGCATTTTAAACAACTTACTTAGTTTTCCATAGATCAGTTCACCAAACTGACTTTTCTTGGGGCCATACAACAGCTAGATCCACCACAAATACATCTGTTTGATCACTGCTCCTGGCAGCCGCCTGCTGGTGAATTTACATCCATCAGTGTGGGATCTGTGATAATGGTTTCATGACCCCAAACAGTGCTGACATTCACCTGAACTTTGATCTTAGAATTATTCAATAGCGCAATGCTATAAATATAGAACAGGTTTGTCATCTCACAGGGAAGTGAGAAGGAGGAAAACCAACATACCTGTGTAACAACTGTAAATTAAAACATACTGTAGCAACACCCATCAAAAAGAAAAAAAAATTGAACATGTAACTCCTTAGTCTTTTCTAAAAGAAGTATTACGGTGTACTGTGCACACAAACAAAAAATCCAAATCCAAGTATTGAGGTAAGTAAAGAATAAGATGACATATGGCATATATAGTAAAAACTTTTCAGATGAGGCTTAAAAAAAATGAAAAGGTTAAAGCAGTTGGACCACTTAAAAAAAAGTAGTTGACACAATGTAGATAAGCAAGATACAAAGAGTAGCACATGGCAGAATAAACCTCTGAAAACTAAACATAGATTCTGAGCTGTGTCCCCAAGAATGAAGTTTTCAAGAAACGTGTGAACACTACAACACAGCTTAAACACAGCAAAACACTTCACAGCGTTGGTAAGGCTGTAACACTACCAAGGAGGAGTCAAACATAGCTACTTTCCAAGTTCTCAATGACAGAGAAATAGAAAATTATAGACTGTAGTACACTCCAGTTTGCAGAAACAGATACACACACAAATCCTGGACCTTATCAGAAAACTCAGAATAGAGATGGAAATAGATGAAGTATTATAAAGCTTCTAAGTTATCTCAGGTGTCTTATGAGAGAAAAAACCCTAACATTAGGAAAACTGCTATCAAAACCTCTTCCACAAATTAGCTTCATGGCAACAGCCCCAGGCTGCTGAAATATCCTGTACCTAACTTTCTGCCTTTGCCCCTTAATAGTCCTTTTAGGACATTTGGAAGCTTGCCACAGTTTTTGAGCAACAAAGGAAGACAAAGTTTTTCTTCAGGTTATACAGACTACTGCATACGGATAAAAAATTACACACACACACAGAGCAGAAAATACACATGCAAGAAGATTTTTATATCCCAATAACATTTTGAAACTGTATTTGCTGTATGCTTTATACCATGTTATTAACATTCACCCTCCTTTGCTTTAGTAAAAGAGGCACTTTGCCAACCTCATATATACAGAAGCAGCCTTCAAAACCACATCATGTGAAAGTAACATCTCTTTTGAGATTAGATTACAGAAAGGCACGCATGCCCTTGCAAACCGTTCTATCACTATCTCAAAGTACTCCACATATGCGAAGACTCTTCCAAGAATAAACCATTAGCAACCACAAATATCATACATGAAGAAAGCGTATAATTTACAGTCTTTATTTAGAAAAACACAAAGCATCATCTTAACATAGCCATTTGTGATGCCAACAGCAAATGCCATCATAAGATACTTTAGCCTCAGGTCAGGTAAAAAAAAATCCAAAATATTTAAATACACTATGAAATTATTTCCAAACTACAGTCTTTTCCTTACTAAAAATAGTGCCTGTAGGGCATAGGTTCCCAGTAATTACAGAAGATCCACCATGTCAGTTTAAGGTACCAAAGTGAGAGAAGACTGTCAGGAGTTGCCAAATCAAAACACATTACCATTCTAGGTACCTCTTTTACTTTCTGAACTTTTTACATAAATAAACAGAGAGGTGGGACTGTTTAGATTCGTCAACTTCCCTTTTTTTAGGCACAGAAAATGACTTCATCTTAGAGCAAGCATTCCTCTGCAGTTCACCATCCATTTCATGTGAAACTTCACACACAACAATCCCATAGATGCCCAAAAAACAGCTGATGAAGATGAGCAGAAGTAAAATTTAAGACTAACTTGGAAGGTACGTGTAAAATCTGTTTTCAGTCAAGAGACAGAACAATTGAGAAGGGGAAAAAAAAAACAAAACACAAAGCAACTAAGGTGCCCCAGGGTGAGATTAAGCCTTCACTTTTGGTTTGCTTTTTCACCAGGAAATAGTCATTTATAAAAACAGAACAAATCCAGAGTACTTCAAGAAAAACAACAATCCTAGTACATTGTATATAATACACCAAGTATACTTTTTCCTAACACCAAATTTGTGGGTACTCACAAATGCATTGTAGAAACAACCCTCCAGTACAGGTTTGTATTCAGCCAGAGGTGCCTACACACACTACAGTATGTCTTCTCAGCCTTCCAGTTTCCCCCGGAATGACAATGAAACCCCTCTTCAACTGCAGCAGACCAGACAAGACTGTCACACACTCTTTGCTCTAGTAGAATCCAGTAGGATTCCTCGTCACCTCTGATTTTCAAATGCCTTTTCTTATTTGAAGAGAAAAGAGTAATTTTCATTGCAGACAAACAAGTATCTGGAAATTGTCTACAATTTACCTTCTCTAACACTTGTCTTCATGTAGTACAGTATACTCATATCTAAAATATTAACACTACATGTTTTTTAAAAGTAGCATTTTTAAGAAGTCAATCCTAAACTGCATGAAGGAAAGCACTCAAGTTCGCCTGCATTGCCAACCTCCAGCAGCATGTGTTAGTTGCCATCCAGAGGACAGGCACAAATATGATGCACAGAACATTAAATCTAAAAGAAACTTTCCACTGTCATCTGCACAAGCTCTTCTTACCACACAACTTGTCTAACCTCACACAGTCACACACAGGACAGACTTCAGATGGGCATGCTGCCAAAGTGTGTTACTGAATAACCACTTCCAAGAGATAAAACTTGTTAGAAACATATTTTTAAGGTACTTGAAAAGTAGTTCAATGGACTAATTACAGTGATAGTGATCACACAAATGGCTGACACAGTTAACTGTAAACTTCTGAAATGTAAGAGTAATTGTGTTGAGAATAATTTCAGCTCAAGATTTAAAAGCATTTCTTAGCTAAGTCAATGTTCTTATGTTCTATTTACATCCCCTCAGCCCAAAAGTTCTCCCCCAGCAGAGTTAGGAAACTACGTGCAGCACCAGAAGATAGCACTGGTGTTCATAGGAATGAGAAGGGCTCCGATTTACAGAATGTACGCCCAGCCTCTTCTCAATCCATTTCATCTCCCAGAACTGCAAGCTACTAAGCACTAATACAGACAAGACCAGTGTTAACGCCTAATTTTGTAAGACTGCAAGTCTACCAGTGACAGCAACCCTGTAAGTGATAAGAAAAGAAAGCAGAAAACTAATTTTGTTAATTTTAACAAAAATTTTTCTGTTAAACCAGAAAGTTTGTTAATGCCATCTGTGACCACTGTACGCAGAGTTTAATTACAATCATTCTACCTCTGGTAATCATCCACACTAGGTCTACGCTATAGCTCTCCCACCCTACCCATACAAAGTAGCCTTAGCTGAGAGTAAGTAAATTAGGAAGGGCTTTTTGACGTGGTTCACCTGCAGGGATAACTAACAGCAGCACTTGGTAAGTTCTAAATATATTGTTTTACTTCTGTCAGACTGATTCTGCTTTTAAACCAGAGGTCAGATGAGCCTGTGGTGGGCAGGAAGGTGGGCATCTACGCTGCTGCCTCCTCGAAGGACAGTCAGGCTATAAGCTCTTTCTAAACAGTAGTAAGTGAAAAGACTATTAAACCTATAAAACAGTCTATAAATGCATTTGAAGTAAGCTCTTTGGGCACAGTATTGGTCCACACAGAAATACTGTATCTTCAGAAGCCAAGTGATGAAACACTACCAGTTCTAAATCTAGCACATCAACTTAACAGCCAAGGGAAAATGCACCAAATATAAATGGGTCCCGTTGCATTGGCACACAATTTTTAGCTGGCCTTGCCCCCTAAATATATACAGATGAGAGTAAAATTAATAATAATTCACAAACAGAACACTTGCCAGGTTTAAAATAGTAAGCATACCATATTGATGGGTTCCGCCTTGGTTGTATTTGCTGTAGTCTCATCTGCACAGGAACAGCTGCCTTCCAGATTTGTTTTGCCCCCCCCCCCCCCCTNCTACAGGGAAGACTCAGTACAGCTCAAGGGTGTTGGTGTCACCACATCACCACCCTCTCCTTGTGATTTTTATTTGTGGCTATACAATTACTATTTTTACACAACTAACCTCACACGTAAAAGAAGATTCCTCCTAATCAAAGCAATACTCAGGGCTCGCAGAAAGGCTTGATGCCTACATTTCAGTAAGATCACAGCTATAATGAAAGGGGTTAGGAATACTTAGAGAAATTTTTCTAGCCTACTAATCCTCGAATTAACTGCTCAGCTTATCCTACTAAATACATCTGACTAACCTGCTTCTAGAAGGCTTAAAAACACCCCAGAGGAGCTATACAAACCTTCAGTTTGGACAAGGATGTCCAACAAATAGACTTCAGTAAGACTCTCCAGAAGTTGCATTTTACTTTTACTTTCCCAAAACTGTGTGTGGAGGACAGTAAAGAGATGTATATGAGCTACTTTTTAAAAAAAAGCCCAATACTTTTGGAAAAAAAGACATTCTAAACATATTCATGTTTTGCTTCCTGCACAGTGAAACATTTAATGTATATGAACAATTTTATTTCAGTTGTAATAGCAGGCAGTACTCTGACCACTGTCGTGCTGAGCATCACAGCCTGCCAGACAAGCCATGGCCCAGACAAATCAGATAGAGTCTTGGACAGTAAACACCAAGTGCTTGTGTTAATCAGAATACAAAATTAAATTGGGAGAAAAAGTCTAAGAAAAAGAAGAATAAACACCAACAAAAGACTGGTCACAGTAGTGAATGGCCATCAACTACAGCACACCACAGCAATTTGTAAAAAAATAAAATAAAAATAAAAGGTTAGAATGGACACAAGAAAAAGGGCTGGCTTGATTAATATTAAGGCATGACTAAAATGCAAGAAAATAGTAAATAAAAATTAGAAGCTCCTTTTGAATTCAGCCTGTGTGTTCTGCAAGCCAGAAAATTTACCACCACACAGTTAGCAAATAATGTCATCAATCCAACAAGATATCAAGTTGCCTAACATTACATTTTACAAAGTTGCATTTTATCACTGCCTCACAGCACTAAATTTCATTCAAAAAATTCAGAGCCCCATTCACTTACATTTCCAAAATCATAGTTATAAAAAAAAAATTTAAAAAAAAAAAAAGAAAAAAAGAAAAAAACAAACCAAATCAGTTTCCCAGTAGCCAGGCTGAAGTTTCTCTGATTTTTAAGGCATAACATTGTAATGAGCAAAACACATAATTTATACACTGCATTGCTTCATTCAAAATTTAACAGTCCTGTGGCTATAATACACAAAGTAGTAGAACCTTTATAACTAGTCACCTCAGATCTTTGCCTAGTGTTCTAGGCACATGCCTGCCTGCGAGTTCTGTGTCCAGAGCTGAAGGCAGCACAGCAGGCACCACAATGAACATCAGAACTCAACCACTGTACTACAGAGACTCTAACAAACAAGACCACTGCAATCATGTTTAAATGAAGCATTTACTTCTTATGCTCACAAAAGTAAATAGAAAATTTAGTGATCATCTTATAAAATTTATGCCATCTTTAAAGCTTTACAGCTTAGGAAAATACCATCCCATAGATTTTTGTTTCCGGGGAACTCTAACAGAACAATCTCTGTTACACACTGCATTGCAGTTAAATGGCAGTGATATAGACGAGCCATACAAGAAGTAAGCAACAGCTTGTAACACTAGAGTTAACTCCTTCATTGTAGAAATCCCCAAAAGCCAGAGTTTTGCAGCTATGCCTCTGCAGTTTGAAGAAAACACTATCTCCATGAACATTCCACCTCAGTTACACAGCTCATTAACTTCTTTTTTTTTGTCAAAAGGAAGCATTACTAGGTTGTTACAAGATTCTTTACCAGAAACTTCCCTGCTATACTTGCACAGAATTATTCAAAGCCACAGCTGACCACCTTCAAATTAAGAAAAGCTGACCCAAAATAATGCAGAAGAAAAAAAAAAACAAACACACCACACTCACACTCCTGACAGTGTACCCTCATGATTGTAAAAGCACATTTTCTTTCTGAATTAAGCCATTTACTATGATTAAGCAATTCTAACTACACAGAAAGTATCTTCCCCAATACAAAAATCCCCAAGTATTATTTCTACCACAAGACCTTTCAAAAATTTCCTCCCCAGCTAGTGAGTCTAAGGTAGCACACCACAGACACAGTTGCCAGGTGTCGCTTGCATCGAGGCACTTTCAAACCGCTACTGGGTCATACAGCCGCTATTTACGTACAGGTTGCATTTTCCTCCCTGGACGAGCTTCTTCCATGCTGGTGTGCAGAAACAGAGAACGCCCTTGTACGAGACCCTATAATGAACCTCCCGAGGGATCAGCGGCTGCGCGTACATGACTGCTTTAGCTCACTCTGCCCGACACTGATGTCCTCAGGGAAATCCCTCCCCGGCCCCGCAGCCAATCGCCACCTCACCAGTGTCATCTCCCAGGCCACCGAGCACAGCTACTGCAGGGTCACAACAAGAGCAGAAGGGGCAAGACAGCATGCCTTCAGTTCCAGTGCAGAGAATACCAAAAAACGAGCTGAATCAGAGTTGGAGATTTCACATTTTCTGCATCAACAGCAGCGAAAAACAGCTCTAAGGTTGTATTTTTTCTCTGATCCAAGACTTCATTAGCACTAGAAAATGAAAGCACATTTGTTCCTCAAGTCCCAGAACAGAACCACCCAGATGTCAAACACCTGCTGTGTGTGTTTATAGCTGTATTACTGACTTCTTACTGAACACTCATTCCATAGCAGTTTGGGGTTTTTTTTTAATATAAGCCATATATTCTTTTCAGCAAAATAAATGAGGGCTTACTAAAAAATCCTTTTTTTTCCTAGTAAAAAAGAGGCAAAAAAGCCATGCTGTTAGTTTCAAGTAACTTCATGTCTCCTTGCAGAGTAAGACTGCTCTCTCAGGTATAAAACTTCTTCCTTGCTTAAGCCAAACTTAGAAAAATGCCACCTCCACTCTGGTGGATCATGTCCATTTCACTCTTCCCCTCTTCATCACTGACATACCTTAATCTCCTTGTCCCATCAAGTAATGCACAGGAACACAGCTCTTTAAGGCATTATCCATAAATTAACCTTCATGACATGACACTGCCTTCCTTGTTCTCTTTTCTTCTCGTCCTCCAAGAAACAGGAATTGAAGAACTTTAGTAATGAAGCTAGACTGGTGCTACCCCAACCAATGAACAAATGACCAACTTGAACAAAACAAATAACATACTGTTCATAAACTTGGGGCAAAGACCACCAGCCAAAGAAACTTACTGTGCAACTATGAAGACTATATTTATCACCTAACAGCTCAGAAATCAGAAGGCCACATTCAGTTCCACTTACTGTCTCAGTACAGAAAGTCCTCTAGCCATAGACTAATAATAAAAGTATTCTCAGATAATGCTGACAAGAGAGTTTAAAAGTAGTTTGTTTCCACTCTGTAAATAGACGTTCACTCTAACATGTGTATGAATCTCAATTTCCAAGCCATTGAAGGCCTCTCTTGCTGTATGTAAGTGACAGTAAGCGAAATAATTCATATAGGAAGAACAAAGTTAAACAAAAGTATCAGATAACCTAACTCTTAGTGATCTCTTCTAAACTGAGAATCCTAAACCAAGCCTATTCTTTTCCTAACACAGAGCACAGATCTATACATCTCTTCAGCTACTCAGATGAATAGTGAAACAGCAGTGCTGAACTGTGTTCTGCTGGCTCTCCCACACTTTAATGCAGTCTTCCTTAGCATAAATCCATACTAGGAGTACTTCAATTTGTAAAAGCAAAGTTTGGTTGGGCGGGGCTGCCTATTCCTTTGGGTAGAATAAAAAGGGAGAGGGAGGCAGCTGGGAAATCACACATTTTTTTTTTAAATAAGCTTTCTAAAAAATACTTGGTTTGGAGAAAAAAAAAACTCTGAAGTATTTTATTGAAATCTCTTTTTAGTTTGTAGTCAACCAATTCCTACTTAATAGTCAGTTTTGGAAAAAACCTCAGAAATTTGTTTTCAATTTTTTTAAAATTAATAAAAACACACACACAAAGTGACAAGCTGAAAAATCCAACATTCTAAAAAAATAAACAAGTTGGGTTTTTTCAAACAGATGGAAGTTTTTGTCTTCTAAGTCCTATACCAAAATACTTGGTGAATAAATGTCTGCTCTTACCTAAGAATAAACACCAAGGAAGCGCTTTGCGTTAGATGAAGAACAACACGGCAACTTCAAACTGCAACTGTCTCAACGTCCTGAACTACAGAAGTATTCTAAAATAAACTGTAGGCAAATATATTCACAATTATTCACAATTATCACACCTTTGAACATGTTCAGTGACAACAATGTGAGAACTCAGAGGAAAACTGTATGTGCTACAGCAGTATTTCAGCTATATGGTGCAAGAGAATATGAAGTGTACCAAGGCTTTTTTAAATAAATAAACAAACAGAAGCATCATGAAACATATGCTTTGTCCATCTATCTCTCCTTAATTTTCACTTTTATACCCCTTCAAGTCCCATTTATTTGAGCTTGTCTCTAGCTATACAAGTATCTAGCTTTTTTGAAAGACAGGTCCAAAAGACACATATTTAGTCTCCCGACTAGTTTCCAGAAGAGAAACAATTCTTCTGAGCTCTTAGCTCTTTCGAAAACATTTAATCTTTTCACAAGTCATATATAGACCATGATTTCCTCATAAGCAGTACAGACTTCCATTAAAAATTCCCTCAAAATCTACTAAATTGGACTCAAAACCTCTGTTAGCCATGGGGTGGAATGCAGAAACATTTACAATTGATTAGAAGAGTAATTTTCAAGTCACTTGTTAATAACTAGCTTCTGGATCAATCCCTATCACATCTTCCAGCAGCACTAGCCTTAACACACCAGCAAGCTGCATGTATTACCACAGGCACAAACTTTGCTTTCCTATCCTCCAAGTTTTGCTCTAAAAGAAGAGAGCAATTATGATCCAAACCTATCATGAACTGGCAGCAAGCCACCTTACTGCAGGGTCTGCAGAGTCCCTAGCAGGCAGAGCTGTGCTCAGTCTGCCACTCCGAGATGACAGGACATGAGCACACGTTCATTTAAAGTAGCTGCAGTGGGCAGGACTGTGCCCTCGGCAGGACTCACCACACATGCTCAAGCCCAGTGCTCTCAGACCCAGGCAGACAGGAGCACAAGGAAAGTGAGTGCTCGGCCGGACTGACATTACCCACACACCCAGCCCTGTAAATGGGTACATCTGGTATGAGGTTTCTATTGATACTTTAAAATCCCGTTTCAGGGGTGTTAGAGTTGCATCCACAATGCAAACTCAACCCTTCCTTATATGAACATTAAATTATACAAAATGAACATGACTATCTTTCCCAACATTGCAGCTGAGAACACCCAACCCAGTTCTCTGTCGCCTTTCTTCATGTATTTGACAGGACAGTCTCTATCAGACTCACTGCACCTCTCTTTAGAGCAGAATCCAAGCAATACTTGCCTATGGGACAATACTTCTAAATGAGGTTTTATTTTGGACTGGGGAGGAGGGGAGTGGTGACTCAGGTCACGGGGGAGGCAAGGTGCAAGGGGATTAAGATGATGCAGGAGCAAGTTGTATGATACAAACTATCGCATGTTACTATGTCAAATACCACTACAGATGGTTTTGATCAGCTTCTTATTAAATGGGAACCTCCCAATCCATATTAAGAAGAACAGCTTCCTATGAGTTGTCTACTACATATAAATTATTAGCTGTTCCTCTAATGAGATGCTATTCCCTTAGCATGGGACCACATAAACCTTTGTAGGCCGTGGCCCATCATTTAATGAATTAAAACTATTCATAAAAACCAAGAGTTTGACTGCCTACAATATTTTTCAGAATACAATTTCCCCACAACAACTAGTTCCCAAGAGGCACATCTGCACAGCACGCTTCAGCTTGCTTCAGATTGCATCTGCACGTACGCATGGAACTGAGTGTTTCCAGAAAGGAAAGAAAAAAAAAGAAGAAAAAAGCTAGATGTGTTCTGTACAGATATTCTCTGGTGTATTGCCAGACTCTTTTGGCCTTTTGGGTTTCTCAGTGCACTGCAGGACAGCTGTCACAAGCCACTGGGATGCAGAGATCAAGCACGAGACGGATCCCTAGTTTGAGCCCTCCCGACATTACACAATTACACGTAATTCTGAGAGCTATGTACTTGTTCTCTAGAGAGGATACCACTGAAATTTGTAATCTGAACTGTCATCAACAGCAAGATTACCATGTACTCTATTGTATAGATTACTTCATTAATCGCCTTGTAGTCCTGATTTGGATACAATGATGAAGCAGAAAAACAACGTATCTGTGTAAAGTTTTAGCTTACTTATTTCTGGACTCAAAAACATCCCTCAGTACAGACAGATGGAAGAGGAATTCAACATGTTCAAACAGAACACTATCAAGAATTTCACCTTAACATGTATGAGCATGTAGTCATCATGCAAATAGCATGAGCTAGGCTAGAGGGGGTTTGGGCAATTTGATTTTTTGTTTAGCAAAAGAATGAGGATGCTTTCTAAATTCAAAGCTGCTCACTTTATAACTACAGCATATCCCTCATTGCTTGCTTTTACATAAATTCATCTCCAGGCATTTTGGCAGCATTTTTGAAAGATATTCTAATTTTTCTTTATCCTAAAGAAGTCTTAGATCACTGTGCAAGTTCACAATAACCATAAACCACGGCTGTTTCAACACTATTAAGGCTACCTAATGAAAGCTGTATGTTTAAATGCTCTACAATCAGTTGTACAAATATTAAACATGTATAATATTAAACATATTAAACATTCATCTCCTGGAAAAATAGATGGCACAGAACTGAATAGCTGGTGAGTCCAAATATGAAGTATCATAATATGAGCAAATAAAATTATCTGGTTTTTACTGACATTATTTGAAACACAGACAGTCGAAAGCCTTTCCCGGACAGCAGAACCTCAGGATGCAGAAAAGAAGGGGAAAAAAAAAAATTATCCAATTAACCAGTCAGGACAGACTCTCCAAATACAATCAAAGCAAGCTACGCCCACCACACAGAACGCTTCCTTGACAAGAACACCAAACAGCAGCTAGTAAAAAAAAAATTTTACTCTTTCAACGAACACAGTAATTTTTGAGTTGACTATTCACCTATGTGTCCTTCTCCTCATAAAAAAGCGAAGGATCATGAATCTCATTAATTCACATGATTTTAAAGCCTAACTCTTCAGCTTTCTTTGTGTCTCAAATACTCCTCTATTCATGACTGCATCCCAGTCAAATCTGTGTAATAATTTCCTGACAACATGTTCACTCTTACAGTGAACAAAAATTACTACCTACAAATCAAAGCTCAGCAAACTGTAATGGCGACATTTCCAACATCAGGGGCAGGACTGATATAGCAGCAGGTATCAGCATTTCACTGGCCCACAACATTTCATCTTAAAAACAACACAGGCAGAATGGAAGTAAAACTTCAGACCTGCTCGTGATCACTGCAATTTGAGCGAGTGCAGAATTTCATCATAAATTTTTAACTTTCCAAGTGGTATAACACACAGGATTCAAATGTTCTTGTCTGCAGATTATTTTAATACAAAATACATTCCACAAATTGTATCTCCCAAATTACGCTGAATAACTTCAAGACACCTGAAATCTTCATTTATCATGAATATCAATCAGCCTATTACCATTGTTAGATGCTGAATATATTGCTGCAGTTACCAATGTATTAGCAAGCCTCCACCATGGTAAATTCGCAATTACAAAAGTAGTAAGTTCTAGCAATCTACATCTTATTAATACAACAGAGAGGAACAGAAAACTGCAATTCCCATTTTTGTGCTAGTGCTGGAAATCATCTGAACCAAGAACATAACACTGACAATCTTTTACCACTTCAGCTCTGATGCCTCCTGTGCCTCACTCATTACTGGTGAGGCACAGGCGGTGCACATCGCAGGTGAGAGTGCTGAGCCCAGAGCAGGAAGGGCAGGACCACAGGGCAAAACTGACTTGGACTGTAGTGGAGTCCCTTCAATGTCGTAGCTTCACATCTCAACTTGAGTAAAGTGAACAGCTTGGAGAAATGGAGAGATTCTGCTTGTGCCACTTTCCCTTCTTCTCATAATACTCTGACTAGACATTGTAACATCCTTGCCTTACATTAGATCTGGTGCTTTCCTGAAGTTAACATTCTTTTCAGAAAGCTAACCATGACAAGTTTTGTTTTGGTTCTTTGGGTGGTTTTTTGAGGTTTTTTGCCAGCTTCATGAGTTAAATCAGCTTATGGAAAAGGAGACAGGACAAAGGAAGAATGACACCTCCCCTTCAGAGACCAGGAACTAATTAGTCCAACTCGGCCTTAGCATGAAGCCATATCTCAAGACATGTACTTTCTTGCTGAAATGTCTTCCATTTTCCTCGTGCAATTCTAAAGCACAGAGTATCTTGAAAGTCTGAAATAACCTTTATAAGGGAAGATGTTGCTAGACAAAAAGCTGTCAGGACTTTGGACTTCTAAGAGCCAGCCCAAGATACTTTAGAAGGATCACTGAAGGTAAGGACATTTAAAAGAGGATCCACTTCTATTTCTTACTTGCCTTGTCTAACATCATTTAAAGCTATACAGTTAAGCTCCTTTTGTTTCTGGAGAGAGAGAGCAGCCGATTTTCTGAACAAATATAATACTTTTGCTGTGTCTGATCAGGAGGTTCTGGGAGAAGTCAGTGTAAAAAGCAAGGTACTGATTCTGACAGATTCACATACACCATCGCACACAGTATGTATTTTACAAAAACATTCAACTAACAAAATGCAAGGGGAAACAGAGACTGAGATCTAAAACTTAGCTGAGGCTGAGTTTTAGCCTCTTTTGAGGCTATTGCATCCTTTGTCTCAAGAACAACCACTGAAAGATTATTTTTTAGTACTTCATTACAGTTTTTCCTACTGTGAATAACTACATGTAAAAGACTATCCACACCATTACTTCTAAGAAAGATGCACACACTTCTCTTGTGAAGAGGCAAAACTAATGCTGTAGGACTCTTACTGTAAACTTATGACTTGAAGGGCTATTTAGTAAGAAGAGTTGAAAGCATCCAACACCCAGCAGGCAAATTAGGTACTCATTTGTTTAACAAACCTAGAATTCTCTTCTTTAGAGAACATTAACATTTGAGTTTGCATGGGAGTTCTAACCAGCCCAAAAATACTAAAAAGGGTGCTCTCTGAAAAGGTAACTCAAACAATACAGAAGCATTTTTAATCATTTTGGAATAAGCAACAGAAGTTATCTGTCTTCTTAACATAGCCACAGTTAGATCACAGTTCCATGCAGCTTAATATATACATGGCCATTCAGTAGCACAAATACAAGCTCAAGGGAAGACTAACTTGAAGTGAAATTAGAGCACAGAAGGGAATTTAGATAGGCTTCTGGCTTTCACATTGACTTCTGGAAGACAGACCATTATCTAGCCTTGCATCAAGTCTACCCATAAAAATTCTACTGCCATGGGTTTTCTTGTAAGGCAAATCTGAACTTGCAGAGTAAGATTACACCAGAGCCATGCATGCTACTTGAAATGCAACCATGGCAATTTTAACCAGCCCTAGGAACTCTAGAGCTGGCTTCAATATATCAAGCCGTACCCCAAGATACAAACTCCCCTCCTGCATTCTCTGCCTGAACTTGAGAAGAGATTCAATAGCTCTAAGATGTCCTTATTAACTTAATTGATCCCATTAAAGGACAGAAAACTAAAATACCAAGTCAAATACGCACTAAACTAAACATTAAGACAAATACATAAGATACATCATCCAGGCTGGAGACCGAAGCAAAAGACCTTCCAGCAATATAAATCAAACATGCTATAACCACTGACTACAAGAACTTGATCTTAACATTGGTAATTTGGGATTTCACAACTAGTAGGGAATTTTTAAATGCTGAAAAAAATGGAAGAGTTAATCTAGATAATGGCAACTACATCTGGCAGCCAAATGAATTTTCTACAAACACCAGATAAGGGAAATATAGAAGGCAAAAAAAATTTGCATGATGTTTCTAACAATTTAGAAACCAATCCTCCAGAATGTGTCTTTCTGATAGTATCAAATCTGTAGAAAGTCATCTACACATAATCTAAGACTTTCTTTTACTGTGACACAAAATTGGAACAACCACAGCTTACAGCCCTGGAGACATGTTACTATAGCTAACAAATTTCTGTGATCGCTCATCTTAATCATGTATGCATTAATACAATTTTAAATGTTTAACTGGGTTTTTTTGGGGGAGGAGCATGTTCACTAGAAGGATTTCCATAACCAAACCAAGCTTTTATCATTATTCTAGGATTCCAAAAGACTGCTTTCCACATCAAACTGACACAGGAGAGAATTTGAAGAATGACATACAATATATACAAGAAACAACAGTTAAAAACAGTAATATTGAAACTTTCCCACCTTAAGCAACATGCAAAGAAATATTCAAATACAAAGAATTTGAATATACCTGTCCTCTAGGGATCTCCCCGTGTTTCTAAAGAAAAACTTCTAATTTGCCTAGATTATATGCATACTATAGCCACACACATCCCTTTTCTCCAGTGTCACTTAAGCCAGGGCACACAAAGAAATTAACCTATCCTGCAGATTATTTGCTATTATTCTCACATTTCTTTACAGGACTCACTCTACGGAAGAAAAACAACTGCCTGTAAAAGGCAGGAAAAGTGTCACCAAACATGCTGTAAAAATCTCCTACATACAGAACACACACAAAGAAATGTGCTTATACCACACACTAACCTCAACCAAATGAGCGGGTATCTAAATGATGGTAAGGCACTTAACTTTTTTGGGTGATACAGTTGTGGGGGT
>VZRW01001634.1:0-23964 GCA_013398125.1 Aegotheles bennettii
GCCTCACCAAGGCAGAAGAGGGGCAGGAGATCGCCATGGGAGAGATGCATATGGGTCATCTCACTTTGCAGCTCCTTCAGGAGTGCCCAGTATAGCTCCGGCACCCACCCTAGCACCTCACCTGTTCCTGGTAAATCCTGCAGCTCTTTGAAGCAAGGATATACACGTGGATCTCAGTTTCTTACCCTGGGCTCCCTATGTTTCATTGGTTTTAACTTCAGCTCATCCCTTTGTGTCCACAGGTGCTCCCCATCGGAACAATCAAAAGGTTCCAGGGAAGTTCAGAGAATAACTGGAACTGCACTTACATCCTCATGAAAAATAGAAGGATACATCGGTGATGAAACTGGAAAAGTTGATAGAAAAAAAGGAACAGAACTTTGGGAAACAAAGTACATGAAGACTATATGGCCAGGAGACAGACATGAAAAAGAGGATGGAACTGACTAAGCAAATGTGTAAAGATGTAAATGTGGGGGTTTGGAGAATAAGAAAGTCAAAACTGAGCTGAAGAGTGAAGAAAGTCATGTCCTACCAGTACTGTGTTCACCACAGACAATGCAAGTGGAAAAAAAAGGAAACTAACAAAACCCAAAAGGAAGATAACAACATGCATTGTAAATGGGAAAGGGAAAGATAAGGTTAAAAATGAGATAATTAGAATGAGGAAAATGTCACAGGCAGACTTGCAAAAAAGAGAATAGACCAGGAGTCAGGTTGCTAGGGGAAGAAAATCTGATAATGTAATGGTCCCCCAGTAATAGGGAGGACAGAGATAAGATGGTTAGTTATAAGCAAAGAAAAGGAAGGACCAAAATTAGAAGAATGATAAAAGGTCTTTGGAAGTGGGATAAGATGCATACGTTTTTGGAATATCAACAACATTTCCTTTTCAGAGAATCAGTGTGAAGAGCTGGGTATTGATGATTAGATGTTACCTCAGAGTATCCAAAAGGGCAAGGGTCCTCACGCTGCCAGTGTGCTGCTAGGAAACAGGCTTGTAGAAAAACAAAACAAACCAAAAAACAGGTACTGCCCAGCAAAACATCCAACAGTCCTGAGAAAAAGACTTTGGTGCTTTGGTACTTGTGAATGTAAGGCATGTCGGTCCCTTCTGAAAAATCTGTTCTGAGCTGGACACAAATCCAGAAGCACAGAGGGAGCGATGGAAATGGGAGTTATGGGCTGGTGCAGGGGGAGACAGGGCAGTGCAGGACATGGGAAACTCAGGGATGACATGCCCAGAAAGGCATCCCATGGAACGACCAAGCTGTAGAGGAGTTCTGGAAAAAACAGAAAACAAATCAAATAGAAAATGATTTGGTTTTGACACAGAAAAAGACATTTGCTTTTTGTTTAGTGGAGGAAAAAAAAAAAGCAGACAGGTGAGGCATTTAGTTGCTGGTTTGCACTGTGTGTAGTGGTATTGATGTTTAGTAGGACGCTGCTGAGGTTGCATGGTTTTGACACCAAGAGTTTTAATAGCAGGTTTGTAAAACGATGAAAACGTGGAAAGATTTTAGATATTAAGTCAATACTCATCAAATGAAATAAGACATCCCAATGTATTGTGAGATACATGAACCTGAACCTGCAATTTAGATAGTAAAGGGAGAGAGTATATTCCTCAGTGTTCTCTTGTGGATAGGATCTTTTATCAGTCATCTTGTTCTGCGAGGTCAAACAGAAACAAAATGTTGAGAGGATAACAGCTTGCTAGCAAGATTTTGCTGAGAAAGAGCACATCTTTAACACTCTACACTATCAAAATGAGTATGAACTCTCATTTTGATTTTTGCTTTGGCAAGCCTGTAACTACATGTAGTAATTCTAAAGAGATTGGTGAGAATCAAACCCAGCAAAGGAGGCTAGGATTAATTGAGCATCATCTAACCTCACTCTGATTCAAGAGCTGACCAAGAAAATGGAGAATCGGGAAAGATGTGCTTAGATCAGCTGACCAAAAAGTGCCAGTAGTAGAGATTGCATATGCTTTGTATAGGGCTGATCATTAATGTTCTGGTCGGTTCTCTTTTGGGTGTTTTTGCTTACTTCATCTGGCTTTCTCATTTTATTTTTTGATAGCAAATTCTGCTTCAACCAATGGGATGACTTTGTAAAGCTGCAAACATATTGTAATCTCAGGCTCCTACTGGTGCTAGCTTAAATAAAGACATGTAGAAGTGTGCAATAATGCTTCTTTGCCTTTTAAAGATCATTCACAGGTGGCTCCTGGTTTCACAGTTCACACTTTTTAAAGGAGTCATGATAGTACTTTTGATAATACATTAATTAGTCGTTAAAATCAGTGGCCCTTGAGAGAAATCATTGTATGCCCGTCAGCAGCTGACTGGACCACAGCCTTGCAGCTATACCCTGCAAGAGAACCTCTGTGCTTGTGCAGATAAAGGACGTAATCAAATGCCAGAAACACATTCATGCCAACGCAGGCAAATCTGCGACTTTCCATAGCTGCCGATTCCTCATTAGACTTCAGGACGTTTGCCAGTATGATCCATGTTTCTGTGTGATTCCAGAACATCAAATGGCAGTGAGCATAGTGTTCCTGCCTGCAGAGCCCCACTAAAAATATCCCCAGTCAGTGCTGAGTATCTGGTTAGAACAGCTTGCTGAACTCTATCAATTAGCCAGATCTTAATCTATTTAATGTGTTTTATTAAGGCTATATAATGCTAATGTTTTAATCAAAATGTCAAGCAGTACTAAATCAAATTCATTAGGAAGGTCCAAGTCTATCACATCCATGTGGTTACCTTGATCAAACAAACCTGTAATCTCATCAAAAAGTGAAGTCAGGCCTGCTTGTCAAGACTTGTTTCCATAAAGCCATGAGGACTCGCTTTCATTATATTCCTACCCTTTAACTCCTCATTGATTGAATCACACATAGCATGACTGCTTTAATTCACATAACATCACTGGTTTGTCTAGCATTACTGAAGATGCCAGGTCTCTTACTGCCTGGGTCATTCTGCTCGATTCTTGGATTAACATCAGGTTTCCTTTGGCCCCTTGGATTTGTAGCTGTATGGAGAGCTGTTCAAAATTAACATTAGAAGGCTGGAACTCTACTACAATTTTGGGATCTTTGTAGACTCAGGTGCCACAGGGATTGAAAACCAGCAGTGCCATTTTCATCCTCCATCAGTGTCAATGGGCAGAAAAAGAATTCATCATCCTCGTGTAGTATCAATACATTATCCTTTTCTTCTCTTCACGAGTACAGGATGGAATTATTTACCACAAAAATTAGGTCTTTCATGCATGCTTGGAGACCAGATTTCTTAATGAAGAAGCTGTGACAAAGTGGGATGTGTCTGTACAAAACGGGTAATGTGATTTTGTAGTAAGAACTCCATTTTGCACAGTGGGCCAGGTACAGGTGTGAATTAGCCCATGGACGGAGTAACCTGTTACAGCTTGGAGTATTCTCATGGCTCTTGAAAGGGAAGGTTCTGCATCCACTGGAGCCGTTAGGTTTTTTGCCTCTTCATCAATAAATTAATTTGCTAGGAAAGTCAATGGTTTTGTTTTGGGTTAATGAGCTGGGCTGGCTCGTTGCAGGGTCAGACAAGCACCAGAGGCAGTGCCAAGGCAAGCAGAGCTAGAGCCCTGCGCAGGAAGATGAGGGCAGTCCTGCTTCTGTTAAACTTGGTTTGACTCCGGAGTGCAATATAACTTCATTGTGACCATGGCCTGTTGAGTTATACTCCCTATATATGCCCTGCCCAGGAAGGGCTGCCTATCTCGGTGAGGAGCTATCACAAGCCACCTGAACAGCAGCTGGGGACATCAGATTTTTACTAGTTTTTACAGACCGTCCTGCTGCAGCAGGGCAATGTATTTCTGGCAGAGGGGTCTCCCAGTGCTGAAGTGGGACTCAGCCTAGACTTGGTTGCTCTGGATGCAGGGGTCTTTTTCTAGCAGATTGTGGAGTATAGGCTGGAAGAGAAGCCGTGGAAAAGTTAAAGCCTTGGTGATTATTAGCTGCACAGCAGTTACTTGCTGCACCCTTACTACAGCAAAGATATAAAACTCTCGGATGTCTGATTGAGATAAAGGGTCCAAATCATGACAACGTGGGACACAAAACTAGTCCAGGAGGATGGTTAAAGACTAGGGCAGTCAATATATGCCATATACCATGTCGCCATACATTTCTTATCAACCTTTATTATAGTTCTCAGGCTGAATTTTTGGTCTTCTCCCTGCAGCCAGCTTGCATTGTATTCCATCCAGTTTTCTAGTTCTTTCTCTTAAGCCCTTTTTCTTAACACTTCATTTAACAGATCACTAGCTGTCACATAACTTAGCTGCCTCCTTCCCCTCTTACTCCTTCAGCGAGGAAAAAACTGTCTGGCTTTCCCTGGTCCTGCTGTGAGCCAGGGTATTTGAACTTCTAATGACCCAGGTTTGCAAACCAGCCTGTGCACATCCAATGTATCTAAAGGGGTAATGGTTCATTAAAATATTTTTAGTAACTGGCACAGATTGTCAGAAAGCAAAGTTGTTATTTTCTTACCCTGAAGTTTCAATTTCTGCAAAATATATGTCTTGACTTCTGATCAATATGTAGCTTTTTGGAATATTTTGAGTATTTTCATTGATGCTTTTTCCATACTGAACATTTTCATCTTCTCTAGTAGCTGCAAAACAGCAGGAACTGGTGCCTTTCCCAAGTCAGTTGTTATTTGTTCTCAGAACAGCTTTCCAGAAAAGATATGGAAATGCAATAGTTCTCAACAGAAAGACAGGCTGGTGGTTCTTGACCAAATGTGTACCTAGCCAGGTCACCAAACTGACCCATCACACTCCAGAACATGTTAGCAGGAGCTCACAGACTTTCAAGTCATCAAGAATAAGCTTTCAGATAAAGAACTGGTTAGGCATGTTAGATAATCTACTGTATTTAAATCCCTTGAGAGAACAAGATCCTTTATTAAAGCAGAATCAGTAAGAGCTTCAGCAAATCAGGAACACTGCAATTCACAGTAAATATTTGTTGTCAGCTTTGCTACAAATTTGATGTTTTATGCCTTTTCCTGTCATTGCTCTGAGTTTTTCACAAATTATCAGTGACATTTGAAGTGACAGCTAATGTATTCCAAATTGTTACTTCATTTTACTAGATTCTGCACTAACAAAGGTCTCAATTAGGACTGGGCTTCTCATCTTGGTTGCTTTCAAACCCACACAGCCTTGCAAGTTTGAAACATAGTATTTGAATTCATATTCCACTTACAGAAGACTGTAAAATAAAGGCATAAGCAGCTAGAAAGAAAAAAAAATACACTTAATGAGTCTGCACTCGCTCTGTAGAAAAGCCATCAGCACAGTCTGCATTTTTGGGGGGTTTCTTGCAATATTCACAGAAAAGAGCCTGGGGAAAATTTCAGCTGCCCTTCAATATCCTTCAGTTTAAATTATAGGGTAAAAAGGTCCAGTCACTCAAACTAGTTTGATGAATCATAGGAACCAAAAATATAATGAGTCAGTTCACAATACATCAGATACCACATCCCTGGTCTCTCTGCAAAAAAATCTTCACGGAAAAGTCTAGACCTGCTATAACCTTGGTCCAAAAGCAGTTCATGTCGATGGCCTTAAATTTAGCATAGATATTTGCATAAAATAAAGAGTTGGTAAGATGAAGGCAGAGAGAGACAAGGAGAAGAGCAAAGGGAAAATCAAGCCCATATGCCAGTATTTCAATCCTTCTGTCATTAAGAGCATCTTTCATTTTTAACAGTTGAGATGTTCTGTAAATACATTACTATTGACCCGCAAGACCAATACGCTTGTCTCTTCTAGACTAAGCAATACTTCATGTTAAACAGCCTCATCAAAAGGCTCCAGGGAAGAAATCCTACCTGCAGTCTGACTTTCAACCCTTTTATGAAGTCTATGAAGAAAAACTAGCTAATACTCCATAGCATCATCCCCCCAGACCATTCTCCACCCCAGGGCCACATCCTGACCACAGCGGTGCCTTGGTTCTGCATGGCAGAAGGACTGCAGACCACCTCATCTTCTGTCTCAGGATTATGTCAGGCTGAGCTGGTCCATGGGTGAATTTGATCACTGCAATGGCTCTTATGCCTTCCTTTCCCCCTCCTCCCATCATGCCTTTCCCCCCTTTAATCTTCATTTAAGAACAAATTGAAGACATATTGGACCATTCTGTCTCCTCTGCAAGTACCCTACGAAATATTCCATGCTGGTCCCGATGCTCCATCGAGAGGAAGTCTGGCAGAAATGTTAGCAGTGAAAATCCAATCAGTCCCAGCAGTTAAAAAAATGTTTCTTCGTGCCAGGAATGACAGCTGTATTATTCCTCAGCCCTTGTTCTGTCTCTCAGTCGGGGATTTTCTTTATGCCAACGTGAGATATCAAATAGGAATTTGGTATGTAGAGCCTGGATCAGATTAAGATGTCTCAAGGGTTTCAAATCCTTCCTGTCCCATCTGCATCCTTCAGGTAGCAGAAATTTGCACGGTGCTTTTCCAGCTGAGGAGTTAGTGCAGTGCTGATCTGCAACACGGTGCTGGACATAAAGCCTGTCCTCTGCAATCTGTGTGTTGTGTGTAATCCTATAAATGGCCACTTCTTCAAGCACTGAAGAAAATGAGAATGCTCACTGTTCACCTCAGGCCACATCTGAGCCCAGCTCTTCAGTGTATAATAGTATATTTTGTCTAGGGTGACAGAAGTAATTTGTTTTCCAGTTCAGAAGCTCAAAACAGTGTTAAAATATTTGTAAATATTGTAAATAAATGTCTACATGTAAATTAAATTGGAAAATGTTTGCTTTGAAAATAACAAAATTATTCTTTTCAAAATGTTGCTTGCATTTTATTTGTACCAGAACCATCTTCTAAACCTAAAGTACTTATTCAGTCTTCCTGTTGACTCAAACTAGCCCAAAATATCTGTCACTGTCCTCCACTCCTGTCCTTTGTAAAGGATTTCCCAGTGACTCAGGTCTGCTCAACTTCAGCTTCACTGCTTTCATTCGAAAACCCCAGAGAACTGGGATTTATGACATTCTGAGGGTCAGGCTGCAGCTCATTCGTGCCAGGCTCCCTGTTCCACTGTGCTCCAAAATAAGGCATCTCAAGCAAGAGATAAGCAAAGAAATTCTCTTGTAAGGAAAAGCAAAGTAAGAGCTGGGCTGCTGTGATGGCTCATCTCATCTCACTGGGTGGCTGTTTCCATTTCTTCTTACTGAGCAAGGCTTTTCATTCCTGCTGTAGGAAAGGTTCTCTGTTTTTCTCACCTCACTTGCTTATGGTCCTCGTGGTGTTTCCATTCCCATAGCTTCTGATCAGCCTGTCATGTAGTCTATGTATCTCTAGAGCACACAGCTGGGTGAGGGAAATGTGGCCCATTGGTTTTGCTCAGTCCATGAGGAAGGGGCTGTTTGCACTGACATTCAGGGATGAGCACAAGGGCCCTCAGTCTCGGTGGCAGAAGGGAGAAGCAGAACTTGGGAAGCAGAAGCAGGAGGCCCTGGGAGATGCAGCTGCCCTGCAGAACTGAAGCACAGGGAAAGTCCCATGTTCTTGGCAGGAAAGGGACTGAGGTGGCCACCAAGCTCCACCTCTGGTTCACATCAGGTTCTCAAGCTTGGGCAGGAGCTATGGCCACTTGGTCGGGCTGAGGATCACAGTTGGTGGGTTAGCAAGCCTGTGTGTGAGGGAGAGCTTCGTATGGGCCAGGCCATCAGTGAAAGTCTGTCCTAACCTTGGCCTTTGACAGTGGAGAATTAGACACAGCTGTCCTGCATCTCAAGCTTTGTGTGATGAACATTGAACCAAATGAGCTTCCGAAGAAGCAGCAGGGGGAATTTTCTGAATTGCCAGTTCAGGTGTCTCTCAGGCAGACCCACTGCCTTCTGTGTGAGATTCACCAGGCCGATGGGCTTGCTTATCCCATCTGTGTCATGAAGCCAGGAAAAGAATTCAAAAACATTTCTATAGTTTCTAGTCTACTAAGTGAGTAGCAAATAATTGCACAGCTCACTCGTGTTCGTCACATCATGCTCATCTCTATCCACAAGGAAAATCATATTCACCATTTGGCTCCAGCACTAGGGAAGTGTTCAAACTGATGGAACATTTTGATAGTTTCTTCCTAACAGAATTCGGTTTTCTGTATTTTTGAGAATTATTTTCTAATTTCTGTAAAGTAAATCAAACCATAAATCCTGGTCTAAAGGACAACACTAAGAACCTGGCAGTTATTAAATAACATGCAGTCAAACCTAAGATCATTACCTTTCACTCATTTGTCACTTATTTCAGCCATTTGTTTTACCTCTTGTCAGTTTTGAAGGTGAATAGGTGTAACAGATACAAATACTAATTTATTCAGTATTTAAGTTTGGATACTGGTGCCTGGACTGCAGGAATTCAGCTGGTTCACCAGAGGCTTCTTACTCTTGTCCCCCAGACAGTCCAGACTCTGACCTTTCCCTTATGAGCCCAGCGTTTTTTGAAGGCATGTCTGAACTTTCCATCCTTGCCCTGCTTTGCATCTGCCGGGTGCTTCCAGACAAGATGCAAACCCAAAGTTCTCACTCATTTTGAACATTAAGGTCCCATTTTATGGTTTCTGTGCCTTCTGAAATGCTCAGCTTTGATCAGGTGCACATCCCCTTCCTAGTCATTGCTCAGCAGTGTAGCCTATGGAGGATGATTGGCATTCATACTGGAAATGCATTGTGCTTTCCTACCAGTATGAATTAGTGCTTTCATCTCAAAATTTACATACATTGATGTTTGTGCAGATTCCAGACACACTTGGAAGGAAATGCATTCTGAGTGACTGATAGAACAAAGGAAGTTTCTAGTTCTCACCAGTCTGTTCTTTAAAATATGTCACCTAACTGACTGACTTAGCATTTTGATCACTGCATGTAGTTTAGGCTCACCAAAACTGATTCTGTCAAGGTGTGTTTGTCTCTTCTTTCCAGGGATTTGTGCTAAAACTCAATCTGTGCTGTGTCCTTAGGACAAAAACCTCAATGCTTTAAGGTTTTTCTATTCTGATGCCACTCTGTTTATTGAGAAGGAAGAAAGACTCGAGCCCCTAACGATTCCCTCTTTGCTCCCACAGTTGGGATTTGCCTCCCCCGCTCAAGAAATGGTTTTGTTCCAGTGTTAGGTTTGTTCTGTCTCTCTGGTTTGCTCTGACTCCGCTACACTAGAGGCCACATCAGATGCAGACAGTTGCTGTGATGTACACCTGTGACACCACCCAACACACCAGCATTGACCTGTCCATAGCGTGGGACTTGTGGAAGCTGACAGAAGTGTCCTACTGCTTCACCAACTCATACTCTTCACCTGCCCTGTTTGACTCCAGTAGGTCTTCCCCCTCCCTTTGGTTTAAAATTTCTGTTGTGAATACACAGAAGCTTGAACTCTGGATACCTGTTGTGTTTGACAGGCTAATTGACTCATTTTAATTAATTGTCTTTGGCTCACACGTAAGAGATCACCTCTCCCAGAAGTAGCTTTTAAGGAATCCTGTCATTAATCTTAAACAGCTATTGTATTCTGGCTTCCTCTAAGGCATTTGCTCACACAGCCTCCACACTGCCTCCTCCAGCCAGGAAATCCCCCAAGACTGGTCACTGAGCTCGGGGAGAATCCTACCTCTCAAAATTGTTCCTGGAAGAACCCCCTCCTGTTTTAGACAGGCAGGGGAAAAACAGGGGAAGGAGGGGAAAAAACAGAAGGGGTCTAAAACAGGGGGTGGGAAAAACAGAATTAACTTCCTGCTTTGGCCATACTGAATTGAAGTTGACAGCTAGCTTGCCTCCAAATGATGTCAGACAGCAGCTGAGCCATCGTTCAGACAGGAGGCTGACACCAGTCTCTGCCTTGTGTGTCAGCATAGCGGTGGGGGCTCAATCTGTGCTCATGGGTGAAGTTACAGGGAGCCTGCAGAGGGGAACAAAGTCTTAAGGCTAAGGCTGAGGAACCACCACAAAACACTTCAGACATAAAAGCCACATGGGAGGGTTGGAAAGTTTGTCATCAATGTGCTGAAACTGTTGGCTTTTTGGCTGTGTCAGTGTTGTGACAGATCAGCTGGTTCACTCGGCTCGACCCGCAGTTTCCCAGCCTCTGGAACTTGGAGCAAGGGAAGTAGGAGGCGTGCACAGCTGGGCTGGGGACATGGCCCCTTTCAGCAGCCACTGGGCAAAGTGCAAGGAGAAGCAGCACTAGGGCCAGCCTCTCTGTAGGGGAGGGTAAAAACACCCTTGTGAAGGTGAAGCAGGCTTTAAACCTGAGTTACCAGAGTGGAAAGCTCCAGTTTTCTATTGCATTTACATGAATTGACATTAAAACTGCTCATTGCCTTGTCTTTGATGAGTTTTGCCTTTTTACACATTTCTTTTCATCCTGAAAGCTTCATCATGAAGCAAACACTGGTCAGATTCCCTTCCACAAACCCAGTTTACATTGAGGTCTGCATGTGGACCTTTTTTGGGTACAAAGGGTGAGCAATCACTTTTAACCTCTGAAATGAACAGATACACTCAGGGCACTTCCTCTCCACCTTCAGCCCACTTTTTACAAGAAATAAAGTAAAAAAGCCAAGTGCTTGGAGCAGAGTACAGTTCTTAGCTTCAAGCCCAGTCAGCAGGTGGGAGGTGGGAAGGATCTGCCAGTGTGACCTGGGGGATAATAGATGAGAGTATTTTGACACTGCATGTTTCTCGTGTACCGTGCCTGCCTCCTCTCACCTTGATTATAAAGTTTTAAAAAATCCAATTCTTCACCACCTACACACATGCTATTAAAATCATGATGTGTATTAACAAAAAACCTTTCCCAGCTGGATGGAAAATTGCTGATAGTATTGCTAACAACAGAAGGCAGCTCTTCATTGTGCAGGCATCCACCACGATGCCGTTAAAACATAGGAATTGTTTCTCATCCACTCCTCCATCTTTCCTTCTGTTTTTTGTTTTACCTCCTCTCTTCCAGGATAAATATAAACTGCCAAGGTCATGGGTAGCAGTGACAAAGCACGGCAGAGAGGTGACCAAATACTGTTTCACATGCTCTGTTGTTCTTGGGGGTGAGGTGGGAAGGAGCAAGCAGGGACAGCGCGGGCAGACCCGCATTCTGGGTCCTAGCTCAGGAGTACCTGCAGCTACTGATGCTCCCTCCTGACCCTCCCTCCCTGGCAAACAGACATGGGTGTGCATGATCCTTAGGCCTAAGCTATTCTTAACAGAGTCACAAACTACTTTGAACAAGGAGCAGTTTTGAAGCAAGTCCCTAGGCCCACAGCATAGTTCAAATTTCAGGAAACTCAGCGGCAAGGTGAAGTTTCACAGCTGTTCTGCTCTCACAAGGCACCACCCGACAGCTCTGGTCCTGTGTTTGGGCTGGGGCTATGAGTTAGGTCCCCTTGCCAGTCTGGAGTAGCTGCGCTTTATCTGCAGAAAAGATACTCGTTTACTTTACTACTTCTTAGTAACTTAGTCCCTCACTCATTTCTATTTCTTTTCTTTGAGTTTTCTTCAAGATTTGCAATAGAAAATATTAGACAAGTGAAACAGAATTACAAAGGTGGTCTCTAGGAGGGCAGATTTTCTCTGGAATTCAGCCCAGCTGCAGGTACTGCTACTTTATTGTACTTTTTTGAGTAGAATTAAAATGCCAAATATCATGTACCTACTTGTGCTGGCATTCAACAGCTGCAGTCCTGAATGGCTCAGTCTACACTGGAAGGATTGCTCTGTTCTTAGTAGTCCTTCTTTCTGCTGCTGTCTCTGAGACACTATGAAACCAGAATGATTGACCTGTGGATTGAAGTACAGGCTCCAGGGAAATGGCAGGCAATTAATTCCCATACCAAAAAGAAACACGCCAAAAACCATTGAGTTTTAAACAGAAAACACATATCTCAGTCAGAACAGAACCCGTGGCTGCAAACAGGAGTAGTTCTGTTGCCACTGTCCTCTAGGTCCAAAGGGGACTAAGGCCAGTAATTAATGAGCTATCTCCTTGTGCCTGGGTGTTGCAGGTCCTTTTCAGCAGCTACTGAATATTTCCTCTGCTTTCATTTATCTTCTCCCAGCACTTCAATACCAAATAACATTTTGCACTTAGTAATTAAGACCTGGCTTGGACGCATAAGAGACTCTCATCCTCTGCACAGCCCTGGGACCTGCATCACACCTCCTCTCCTCCAAACAAGCTGATCTGAAACATGTGAGGTGAGTCACATGTCACCCCGAGCCTTAGGACTTGCTCAATTAAGAAGGAAAGGAGGGTAATTGTGGTGGGTGACTCCCTGCTGAGGGGAACAGAAGGGCCCATCTGTGGACCGGACCCATCCCACAGGGAAGTCTGCTGCTCCCTGGGGTCCGGATTGGAGAAATTAAAAGGAAACTCCCTGAGCTTGTAAAACCAACCGATTACTACCCACTGCTGGTGTTCCAGGCTGGCAGTGATGAAATTATTACAAGTACTGCAAGGGCAATGAAGAGAGACTTCAGGGCCCTGGGACGGCTGGTTAGGGGGTCTGGAGCACAAGTAGTGTTTGCCTCCATACCTCCTGCAAGAATGGGTGAAGAAGTAAACAGGAGGAGATTACAGATCAATGAGTGGCTACGTGACTGGTGCCAAAGGCAGGGCTTTGGATTCTTTGATCACAGGCTGCTATATGAGGCACCTGGCCTGATGGTGACAGGTGGAATGCATTTGTCTCAGAGGGGGAAGAGGCTTTTGGGGCAGGAGTTAGCAGGGCTCATTGAGAGGGCTTTAAACTAGATGTGAAGGGGGAAGGGGAGACAACTGGGTCTGCTAGGGAGGAGCCCAAGAATAACATGCTAGGGCCTGAAGGAAGGTGGTCTAGGGATGATTTTTGATCATTGGAGAGAAGGGATAGATATTTAGGCCCTGACCACAAGGCCTCCTGCCTCCCAGGGGTCCCACCAGTGCGCTCTGCTTGCTCTCTGCAATGCCTGCACACCAATGCACGCAGCATGGGGAATAAACAGGAGGAGTTAGAGGTCTGTGTGCGGTCTAAAGGTTATGATCTGGTGGCAATTCCAGAGACATGGTGGGACAGCTCACATGACTGGAATGTGGCCATGGATGTGGACCCGAAGCTAGAGCTGGAGTAGCTATCTCAGCATTGTGTAGCAGCTACTGCTGTACAAATGGAAGCACAGAGATAGTTGTTGCTGCTCAGTCACAGTTATGGGGATCAGGAGCACACAGACTTTTCTGTCTTCTCCCATTCAGACAAACCTGTGCCTTCTGTTGTGGTTCATCATTTTCGGTTTGGTCTGCCCTCTGAGCTGGGCAGCACCTGTTCTAGAAGCTGAGCTCACAACACTGGTGCTGGTTCAGTCAGGTGTCACACATGTCACCTGGGCACCTTTGTGAAGGACTGACCTGGTCGCTGCTGTGAAGTCACCTCAGGATCACAGGCCCAGTCTTGGGAGGTGCAAGGACTGGCCCAGGGCCTGGTCCGAGTCTGGAAGGTGCAGGATCCTGACAGTGATTTAGAGGCTGTAGGCAGAGCTCTCTTCCCTTTCTGTGCCCTTTTGCACCCCTGTCCCCAGCCCAGAAAGCTGTTGTATCACCGTGGTTCAGCCTCTGCAGAGCCTGTACATGTGCTCCCCATGCTTGGCAATGGGCAGTCACAACAGTCACAAGTTATTAGTTAGGGGTTGTCCTGTGCACAGATCCAGCACAAGAGCACAGCACGTGAAGCCACGAGTCAGCAAAACTGTAATTCCTGCAAATGTGGCTAATTAGAAATGGCTGAGTCCATTCTCCCTCATGGAGGGAACCAAGGTCCTATTCCTCTGAGCTCCAGAGCCAGGACACTTGGTCTTGGCATCATTAAGGAAACCTTACACTGCCTGTTGGGGGCTTTTTACAAACAAAACGGGTCCAGAGTCACCGATTCTTGCATTCTTTCATCTCGTTCCTACCCATTTGGCTTAGGTATTTTTTGAATTGTGCTGACCAAAACATGCCTCGATAATGTCCAGCTCCATTACTCGCTCAGAGTCATGACCTCTATTAATCCCAATATCCATTTGACACAGCATTTTGTGCGTTTGTGCCAGCCACATCTAGCAATTGACTGTGTTCTCATTAACCCTGCGACTCTTTTCTGTGATCTCTCCACTCCTCTGGACTCATGTTTATTCATCCCTTCCTCTGTATTTACCAGGGGTGGACTTCATTGATTTCAGCTCATTCCTCCGGCTCGCACTTTGTGTATTCTCACCCCCCAAATTTATGTACACACTTCCATCTTCCTACCCTGCAGGTATGGTTAGGCTCTGTGCAGTCTGTCCTCAAGTTGAGGGGGGTTGCTTGGGCATGCCAGGACATCTCCTTGCTTAATCCCCCACCACTAACACCTCTTCTGGGCATTTGGCTATTTTTCAGCAGGCTTTGCACAAGGCAGATGTATCATCAGCTTTGCACCCCCCCGACACTGCTGTGGTGGATGTGCTGTTGCCATCTCCTGAAGAAATAGCTTTTCTTGGTTTCTTGTCATTCAACCCACAGATAAGCGAGGACTCATAGAGTGCAAAGTCACATAGGATGCAACTGAGAGCAGAAACCTGTAGGAGACAGGGAGTTCAAACCCTTGCTCCACACCTTCCCAGGAGAAGTGAACCAAACTCTGTTCTTGTGTGACCTCTCCTGAGAATCTGGCTTTTTGTCCTCCTTGAGTAGCAAGACCACAGTGAGGTTCATGAATTCTCAAGTACCTGTGTGTGAGCAGATCTGATCCATGTCATCCATGCCACACCTGGCTCGTGTTTATATCTCCTAGCCGTGACACTAACAAAGTTCTTGTGCCTTGTAGAAGGCCGGGGAAAGATCTCCCATGCTGGCTGAAACAAGTAAGGGTACATGGACAATGCCACCTCCCAGCACGAGAGCTCAGGCAGGCAAGTGGTGTCATGGGCACCAAGGAGGAGGGAAGTGTGCACCTTTGGCCTTCATGATGAATTTAAAAGACGTGTCTGTTCCCAGCTCCAATGATTTTTCCACCTCCAAAAAACTGCTGGCTACCATCTAATGGCAAATTAAACCAGGACTATGTGTGTCACCTCCACTGGCTGCTTTAATAGCCACACATCTGCAGAGCTGTGCTTTTGAGCCCCTATGGAATACTGGCGTTTAAGATTCAAATCCTTCTTATGAAAAAGGCTATGGTGTAATCCACTCCTCATTCAATGGCTTTCTTAGATTGGCAGGTTGAGGAAACACCCTCAGAACAGTGGAGAGGTTTAAAATGACTTTGTGCTGGCTGCAGAGCACTGCACGGCACGGCACGTGCCCCTGCCTTGGGCACACATGGGAAGAGCTGGAGTTTGAGAAGTACCACTCAGATTTCAGTAAGCCATATAGAAGGACATCTCAGGGAACTATACAAAGAGCTACTGTGGAGCATTTTTTGTCCACTAGGCTTCTTATGCTGTCAGAGAACATAATTAACTTGGTTTGCCAGATGCATTATGAGCCCCAGTTGCCTGCTATTTATCACCTTACTTTGCTGTAGCTGCTTACACAACAACTACTTTATTAATTCCTCTACCTATTTGTTAGCTATTGATGTAGTAGTGTTCGTGTTCTAGTTCTCTGTCCTCCATTCCATTATTGAGAGGAAGTGATCTCTTCTCTTGACAGCAAGAAGTTGCTTTATGCTCTTTCCCAACAGACAACATTTGGGGTCACACTTCCCTCTCAGGAGTGCTCATCAGTAACTACTAGCAGTTGTGATTATTCAGCTGGTTACCCAGCTTACCTTTGTTTGTGCTACACTGAGTAGTAGTCCATATTCAAGTTTTCTGTGTCTTCTTGTTCAAATGGTTGCTTCATAGATTGGTTTTGTGATTTGGCTGTTATCCTTTGGTGTTATCCTGTTCAGTGTGACAATCTTCATACAACTACAATAAAACAAAGTACTCTGCATGTCTTTCCTGTAGTAACCAAAGGGTATCCAACTGCTTTATTAACATGAACTAATATGTTCTCAACAGCTCTTCTATAATAAGAGAATATCATTATTGCTATTGCTTAGAAAAGGCAAACTGAGGCACAGAAAGGATGCAGGATTTTTCCAAGTTGGTTGAGAGCTGCCAGCTGTGACTGAAACCCTTAACACCTGCCTTAGAGTGGCCACCTTGGGATACGTAGTACAGAAGCCCCCCTGGGGTCAGCTCTCTAAGCCCAGTAAGAGCCTGGTGCCCGGTGAGTTCCTGTGGAGTGCTGGAAGCCCCTGTGTCTCAGGAGGCTTTCAATGGAGCTATACAGCTCATGCCAATGGAGGTGGGAAGCTTGGGTTGTTCTGGTCTGGCTCCATCCGTTGTTTCAGTGTAGCTGAAAGTGGTCTGCAGATCTGTGGCTCAGTGTCACAGACTCTTCCTTCAGAGATCTCCTACCCACTGTTAGCAGATGACATCTATTAACCTGCTTCCGAGCAGAGGATTCATCACACTCACCAGCTCCTAACCAGAGTTTTCCTTTGTCCCTGCTTAAGACCACCTGAGGGGTAGCACTTCTGTCCCTGTGCCTAATTGTCTGTTTCAAACATCATCATATAAATATGAGGGTCTGCCCTCCAGTTTCAGGAACTCAAAGGAGGTTCTGAAACACCTGTATTTCCCAATCTTCCAGCTTGTGATCCCAGCCAGTGGAGCCCTCACTCCCCTGAGATGCCTTCTCTTCTTGCAGTAGCCAGATGCATACTTCAGATAAAATGCTCCACAAATTTCCCCTGGTTGTTTTTGTCACTCACAGGAGAAAAGGTGGGTCTGGCAACCTTATGGATGCACCCTGCAGCCTGATCTCCTTAAAATCCTTTCCAGAGAGACTTCTGCCAGGAGGTAAGATGGAGGGGGCTCTCACTGTCACCTAGGACAACAGACATCATTTTTTTTCCTGTCTGCTTTGCCTAAGCCATGGAAAGCCAAGCTACATGGTGATGCTTATAGAACAGCCTGAGTGTTTCAAATCGATGAAGGGCATCAAACCTTGAAGGTAAAAGTAGCCACTTTCTTTTCCACAGCAATGAACTCAGCTCTCCAGGGGTTTCTCCTACTTCTTCCATCCAGGCCTATGGTATTTTTTCTCTCCTTTTCCCAAGACCCTAAACCCTGGAACAGTAAAATTCAGTTTTGCCAAAGTCACTGGAGCACTGAGCCGTTCCTGAGCTGTAACCTGCCTGGCAGTTCATGGTCTCTGTGCTCAGCATCTGAGGTACCATCCTGGAACAGACACAGCTTCAGCCAGCAAAACCAACAACAAAATCCCCCTGGGTTTAGGAACCAGTGAGGAGCTCGACTAAAAACCAGACACATTGCAGAATAAATTCAGTGTTTCAAAAGCCATGATGTGAAAGGCACATGAGCCACAGTAATAAAATGTGATATGAGCTGTTACCGTAAACAAGGAGCAGTAATTGACAGGGAACTAAACCAGAGCTGCAGAGCACGCGTAGCCCAGGGCTCCAGCAAACCTGGGGCTGAATGAGGAGGAGTGGCATGGGGAGAAGTCAGAGAAAGACCAACAAATCCCAGGCAAAAAATAAAGAAATCACACAACAGTCCTTGATCCCCGAGACTGAAAATTCAGCTGCAGTCACTAAACAGTCCCGTGGTGATCAGCAGAAAGAACACCCAGCATGTAGAAATACCAGAGACAGCCTGCCCCCAGAATAAAGAGAAACAAATGTCTTTGGGGCTGAGGGAGGGAGTCAGTGTTTGGGAAATGGTTAGCCAGCTTGTCTCATGGACATGCACCTTAATCCATGGGAGAAAGTGGCCAGTTTGAGTGTGGAGGGGAGACAAAGCCGTGGCTGGGACCTTAGACACAGTGCTACAGACCAGAGCCCATTGGGAAGCAACCTGGTGTGCTGGGGCAGCAGCCGAGGATGCACGAGGAACAGCACAGGGTGCAGAAAGCCACAGCCAAGCAAGGGCTCTACAGCTTCTCTGGCAGATTATTGCATCCTCCTGACACACAACGGACATGTGGAAGTGTAGGTACAGACACCCATGTGTGCATGCATGAGTATGCTTATGGACTTCAAAACCACCTGAGAACAACTGGAGGTGGTGGCTCGGAACCTGTGACCAGCTTGGCAGCAGAAAGCTGTTCCAGCAGAGAAGGGAGGCATCCTCGGTGGTGGCATTTCACAGTCCAGCCTCTTTCATGGGAACCATATCCCAGAAATGCTCAGTGAGCTGAATAATACAGGCACTGCCCTTAAATAATAAATAGTCGTGTACAGAAAAGGGATGTTAAGAGACCACAGGAAACAAAACCCAGTGATATTTTCAGCTGAGATTAGGAAAAGGTGGAGGGGAACATAGGCACTTGTGACTGACCTACTAGAAGAGAGGGCTCGTGAAGCTGCTAGCTGATGTTAGCTCAGGAAAAAAACCTTCTAGTGGGACAGGGATCACATTTTTTGTACCCCCGAGCACAGGGAAGCCATCTCCAGCCAGGGGACAGTGGTGCCTCCCACCATGCACATGGGTGGTTAGCAGTGATCCATGCTTGCAGGCATCAGAAAAACCAGGAGCTTTTTAGTACTGCCTCCCCTACAGCCCCAGCTGAGCTCACACGCATGGGTGATGATGGTGTCACTTATTCCCATTCCATTTGTAATTGTGCTGTTTTCTCCCACAGGACCCATCGGTGCCATTTCCCAAGCAGTCTCTGCAGAGGGGACTCGCAGCTGCTTTCCTGCACCGTGCAATCCACACAGTTTACACCTTAATTGGGATGCAGAGTTTCCAGTGCCACTTCTGAATAACTAAAATGTCTTTTCATCTACGTGAAAAGAAGTGTGTCATCCTTTGATCATCACTGCTTTGCCAGTAACCATCCCCTACCTAATGTATCAATGGCTATTACAATATAATTTCCTTGTATCCAGTGAATACGAGAAGAGATGGGCAGATAAAGAACAGGAATTGAAATGAAATTCAGAAGATAAATACCCACTTCTGCCTTACAGCAGAAGTCTTACATGCTGTGTCACAAGCCAACTGAAAACGTCTGGGCGTGCATACTTCAGTCATTCTCCTTCCCTGCCTGCAACACACAGCTCAGAAACCTGAACAGAGGAAAGCAAAACAAAGCCATTGATGTCCAGAGGAAAAGAAGTAGGGAAAGAAGCCTTCCCACCTCACTAAACCTTGGGATTTGACACTTATGGTGCTTGATTCTCCAGAAAGGTCAATGAGAGGTAAGAGCTTTCATCACCTCCAAGAGTGCTCATGGCTTTGTAGACTCAACCCTGTGTGGCTGGCCAGACGTTTTGATTTGTTTTGCTGAAATATGGGCGATGGGTGAGTAGATGTCTCCTACCTGCTGTCTGCCTCTTACTCTGTATGCCTGAGTTTTGGGGACATTTTAGAAAAACCTACTGCCATGGTACATCTAAACCAGTCCACTTCACATTACGGGAAACAGCTTGGTGAGTCTGTTCAGAGCCCCATCAAAGACAAAGTAAGGTTCCATAGACCTCACCCAGCTTTGGATCAGATTTTGCAGAACAAACCCAACACTGATCTTGCATTCAGAGCAGACACTCCTGTATGCTGAGAGTCAGCTTTTCAGAGAGGGTCAGTTAGACAAGAAACAATGTGCCCATGGCACTTATACCTCCTTGCAGTGACACATGAAGAAGCCCTGCAGTATAAATGTGCATTCTGTTCAAGCTGTGGTGTGATTAGGAATGGAGGTTCCACCACTTCAGCAGCAGATGTGAGAGTCTGGCACCTGACGAAGCTGGATGGCCGTCTGATGGCTGGAAGGAAAAAAAGCTTTCCCTGTCAAGCAACTTCCCTGAAGGGAAAGGTGTGCCAATGGTAGCTATTTTTATCACAGTTTGATGACTCTAAATATTCTTCTCCATGAGCCTTCTGGATACTGCAGTGTGAGCATCTGGGGGTGTTTTAACATCAGCATTTTAACTTGGGTTAGGTGCTTTGGATGAGACTTCCCTGGTTGTCCCCCAGCTCCTGCTCTGGTGGAGCAGCCTGGGAGCACACGAGCAGATTCCTGTCATGTGAAATGGAAGGCAGACATGCTCCAGAGACACTGCTAACACACTCCAGCTGCTAAGGATGATTCAGTCCGTGGGTTCAGACTAAAGGTAGTCTGAACCAGCCTCCTGCCTCCCACCCCAAACACCAACTGTTTCACTCCACGGGGCTGATCTGATGCTACTTCACCATTGGCTTATGGAAAAGAGCCTGAGATACCATTACCATGACTACTCCAAGTCTTCCCTTTGTGCCTCCTTTTGTTCTAACAGCAGAGACCTGCTTATCCACTAAGCAGCAACCGCATGGTGCAGCGAGATCCCAGATGGCATCAGTGTCCTTGGCAGGGCCAAGATGATCTCCCTACTAGGAAAGCATTTGTTCTTGTTCGAGTGTTCTGTGGGTGTTGCTGGCCAGCCAAATCCATCTGCTTAAACCCCTTGACCCATCATTTCATGCTTTTCAGGTTGCCCCAGAAGTGGTCCTTTCCTGAGATTAGAGGCATAGGGGCTGCTTATGCAGGTTTCTCCCTTCCCAAGGTAATTCCCAGAAACTGCAGTGCCAGAACTAATGTGACACGAGCTCGAATATCTGGTCGAGTGATTCCCGTGCCACAGATAATGAAATTCAAATATGTATCTGCAATGTTTGAAAGCAGCTGCTTGAAAATAACCCTGGCGACCATTTGAAAAGGCAACAACCAGAGGAGTGCTATCGTGAGAGGCATCACGAATGTTTGTGGGACTAAACCGGGCTAATTAAGGTGGAAAGACACCCATGCCCCTTTCTGAGGTGGTGAGGCACACAGAGTCCCCCTGAGCTGCCTGGCACTGGCCTCCAGCTCTCACGGGGGCTGCCTGCATGGAGTCTGGCTGGGCAAAACAGCAGTGAAAGGTTCTGAGCAGTGGAGAATCCACGGCTTGCCTGATGAGCTGGTCTGATGGCCAGCTGCTCCCTGGTCAAAATCCTTTCTTCTTCCTACCTGGAACTTGTGTCGTGTCGCTCATACCTGCACTATTTTACAAATCTGGCTTAGCCAGATGATGGAGCTATCTAATGCCAGAATTTGCTGCCCTGTGTGCATTTATAGATCACAGCCAAAGTTAGTTCTTCATCTTCTCTGGGCTGAACTTGAGGCTCCAATGAAAACTACTTACTGAGCTCTTTCTCCTTGACAATTACTTGGGCATCTATGAAAGAGTCTTTAATCTCACCAATGTACTACAGGCTCCATTGATTTTTTATTGCCTTTCAAAGAAAATAATCAGGAGGACACATTAAACTGTCAAATAGACATCTTGGATTTCCAGTGATCTATAAAGATAACTTTAATCAGATAAATACGAAATCTCATTTTTATAAGAGGTTTCATGGATGGCTTTTAAGAAAATAGGTTTTGGCATTGGCTGTGCTGCTGTTCATTAATGCTTTCTTTGCCTCCTGTATCTGCTTGTCTGTTATTTCACCTGGGGCTGGTGTCAGGACTAATTGGGCTCGGGAAATCCAGCTCCTTGCGGTACCGTTGTTAAGTCCGGCCCCGCTGTTTGAATGGGCTGGCATGCTGCTGGCTAGCACGTGCTCAGCACGACACCGGGTGCTGTGCCAGTGGCAGAGATGCTCTGTCTGTCTGCAGCAGAGACCAGGCAGACAGACAGACAGACAGTTCTTCTGCAGGTGCAGAGGAGCAGCGCTCAGGTTGTCATGATTTCTGAGGACAACCCTGGTTCACGCTGTTAGATCAGCTGCGACTTCAGCACTTTTCTGGTCCTTTGTAGCTTTCCAGGTCTTTCAATATTTTTCACAAATCACTGTCAGTGATTCAGGAAGCTCCTCAGACACTTCTTTCAATATTCTTGGCCGCAGATTTTTTGGTACTGCTACTGTGCATTGCTATAATGGTTGCTATTGGACATCCTCCATTACTACTGCCAAGATGGAAAGTATTTCTTCCTTCCTGTGAAGTAAGCACATCCCATTTCTTCCCAAATACAGGAGATAAACATTCAAGGAATACTTCTTCTTTTTGTGTATCACGACTGGCAACTCTTCCTTCTTTAGCACTGGACCTACCGGGACTAACAAAGATGTTACTGAGCTTGATGAGTGATGTTGTCAGAGAAAACGGGTGGGGAATGGGTGCTGACAAACAAATTTCAGTATGAAATCACAAGGAAGTTATAATTATCAGGTTCTAAAATGTTTTCCACACTCCACTCCACCCCTTGGGATCTGGGGACAGAAAGAACTACTTTAAGATTAATATCACTGTTTCCATGAAGAGATTATTTGGTATGGCACTACAGATAGCATGAGGATTTGATGATCCAAGAGGTCCCTTTGAATCCTATTCTCCTGTATGATAGCAAGGATTTCATTAGGTTGGGATATGCTTAAATAATGCCGTCTTGCCCTTAATCCTTAAACCCAGGATTTTTTCATTAATGTTTTATCTTCCTCCATCAGCTGTCTCTATCCCAGCCGGTGACTTGCTTGCACAGCCATCAGACTTTCTGTTACTCACATTTGTTATTTATGATAAGGTTTGTAATGATCATTATTGGTCGCCACGTGCACTTCTTGTCTTTACCAGGATGGATCTGAGACCAAAAAGCCTCTCATAGGAAGACTGATTGTGGGTTTGGGGGAATCTAATCAAGTTTCCTCAAAAATAATACTCTTATTCTTCTGCTAACGTTTTCCCTTGTAACTATTGACTGTAGCTGACCACTGGAAATTGTCTTGAGAAAGTACCAAGTAGACTTCTGTAGGCTTGGAAGTGGCCTGGCTGCATGCAGCGGAGTCTGTTGGCATTTCCATGGAGGGAGCCACCAGTTTCTGGCTCTCTGAGTGATACGTTTTTACATTTTCTGAAAGAAAGACTATCCATCAACCCAGAAGGTCCAAGGTTGTTTCGATAGTGACAGCATCCAGCTCCTCTGTTGCGACTTCATTCACCCAAGCCCAGGATGCCAGATCTAACAGCCCTGACTGAGCAACCTGGGCCCCACCAGCCATCCTTGAGCAGAGCCTGGCTCCATCCTCCTGACCCTCACCCTTTCCATATTTATAAACATTAATGAGGTCCCCCCTCAGTCTCCACCAGGCTAAAGAGCCCCAGCTCCCTCAGCCTCTCCTCATAAGGGTATAAATACAAATAACAGGTGACTTTTAACTCTGCTGGCACCACAGCGTGGAAAGTCTTTGACCATCAATGAGTTACAGGAGGCCAGTGGGAGTTTTGTGAGGTTCATTCATTCTCCTCTTTTGAGACAATCACCCGTTTGCTTCTGACAAGGAAAGTTAAAGTAAAAACCACTCACATGCATTGAAAACAGCTTCTCAGGAGGGTTTCTGATGAGGCAAAATGGCAGAACTCTAACTCTGGGTGAGTGAATACTGAAGGACAAGCGCTGGATATAAGGAGAAGCATCCTACATGCATGTGTTGTGAGCACTGGGATGGGAATTGCTCCCAGTAACACAGCCTTGGGCCACAGGGACTTGGCTTTGTGGGTAAAACACATTTTCTGTGTTGGCATCTGCCCCACAGTGCCCTGGCCTCTCATAGAGAGAATAAATGGGATGTGTGTATATACATGCAGAATGCAGCAAAGCCTTCTCTCACTGCCAGACCCTCCATTGTTCCCAAATGGCACAATAATTGAGGGCAGTGATTTGTCACGGAACGGACGGAAAGTCGCAGCCTGATAACAGAGGGGAAAACCCATCAGTTGCAAATATAAATTGCAAAAGCACTGGAAATCTGTGCTTTAAAGCAAATCTCTTTGAGAATTTCAAGCCCTTTAACAATATCTAACATGCTGTTTGGAGCCACGTGAAGACACTGCCAGTAACAGCAGCACGGCAGCATGGTGGGTGGGA
>VZRW01001648.1:0-25703 GCA_013398125.1 Aegotheles bennettii
GCCCTTGTTGAACTTCATGTGATCGGTTTCCCTCTAGGATTTCCATTTTCCACCAAGCTGATTGATAGAGAGGAAGGAGGAGTTACAGTCTCTCAATACTGGCTGTTGCAGCACATGCAGGAGTGTTTTTGCCAAGAGTAGTCTCCAGTGTTGCAGAGCTTATGAAGTGTGTATCTGTGTCATGAAACTCCCATTGTCTTTATCAGTTCCTTTATTATGAGAAGCAGAAATCCAGTGCTTTGCTTGCTGTGATGCTGATTTCTCAGGAGACCTGTGTGAATCACTTAATATCTATGCCTCAGTTTCCCTGTGTGTACAATGAAAATATTTTCGTAAGGTCACAGGGGTGTTGAGAGGCTTAGTTATTGCCCAAGACCATCAGGCTTTGTGTGAAAGCTGTAGTAATACCAAAAGTTGTTTTTTAGCTATTGACTCCTTTAGAAGAGGAATAAAAAAAAGGAATGTGACTCCAGCTTAAGAACAGCATTCAAAATGTGACCGTTGTGATGACTATATCTTGCTCACAAATCAGTAGCGCGACGTTGAAGTTCTTGTTAGAAACTGTGCAGCAATCAAAGGAGCTGTGGATTCAGGAAATCTGGCAGGTTGGAGAAAAGATCGAAAGAGCAGCCCTCGGTGATCTCTCATTCAGGATGACAATACAGGACTGAGGAAATTTATAGGAATATAGATTTTAGCTCTGTTGATTTATGGAAAATCTAATCTTGTTAGCTCAGTTCTACCTGTAGCTATTGCATAATTAGGAATAAATCATTCCAGATTTTTCAGGCGTTTCTGATTCTGTGGAGCCTGTCTATTCCCTGCCAATTGAAGTCGCCTTCGGATGCTAGAAAATGTCACCTGGCAGCATCCTATGGAGAGAGATAGTGGGCTTCGAGGATGTGTGATCTTTGTTAAGTCGCATTTGCTATGCTCTTCTATCTCCCTTCTAGCATGTGTCTTAGGGTTACAAGCTCACCCTGCAACTCTTAATTTATTTTATATGTTACTCTATAGTTCCAGTGTCAGTAATGTTTATATATCAGAAGGGCTTTGTAGGTTTGTTGTAAGTTTCTGGGGGAATAATCTAAATCCCAAACAGTGGCCTGAGTAGCTGGCCTATGGGCTGAGAAACACAATTTCATTCCTCCAACATGTTCTTGGTGTACTTACTAAATGTGTGCATTTACGAGGAGAGTGCATCAATATCCTTTACTGTCCATCTTCCTCTCTGGTAGAGTGTGTGGGAAGGTCTGGCATCTACTTGAGACAATTCTGCAGGCCTGGCATAGTCCCTTATTCACACCCTCCTTTGTGAAAGAAAAAAGTATTATTTTATCCTCTGCTTTGTCTTTAGCAGAGGATGGTGCAAGATCTTTATGACTAAAAATGATAGATGAAAAGATTGATTTTCAGCTGAGTTTTTAAATGAGAAGAGAAATTAATGAAGAAGAGGGATGTCAGAATAACATTTCAGCAGGTAGGAACTGCAGAGGAGAACGGGGCTGCATTGATCATGGCAATGCTGTTCAACAAGGCTAGGCAGGTGGGAGAATCAAAAAATGCAATAACAAAGATGAAAAGTCAGGTCCTCAGGACAATTTTGATTAAATAATGAATCTGATTAAAAATAAAATAATGAAAATTATTTCATTTTACTTGTAATTTTTTCTGTTGTGTAATTATTTATACATATATCTTTACACAAGCATATGTGCATACATCTATATTTATATATACACATACACCTATATATTATAAAATGTAGGGCCACTGTTAATTCTGCACCAGCTGATAAATAGCTTGTAATCTAAATAATAAATAAGCTTAAGTAGGCATGGGCAAAAAGCCTTTGCTAGTGTTAGTCTGTTAAACTTTCCTTTAGCTGGCTGGTTGAAATGTGGCTTGAAACCCTTGATAGTGATTGTAATCACATGCAGTGACATCCTTTGTGTTGGTGTTGGTAAAGACAAAGCTGATCATTTGTATCCTTCCAGGAAGGCAATTTCTTGTTAATATAGTACGGATTTGGTGTTGGAAACCTTATTGGCTGCTGTTTGTGACAAAAGTCGTGTTGACCACACAAGATAACTGGAAAGGACAATGGGGTTCTCAGAAAGGAAATTATTCCAAAGGCTGGATTTTCTGTTTAAGCTTAGTACATCTATTCCTTAACACTCTCAAATTTTCTTTATGTTCACAACGTGAAAAATTACTCACTTTCAAGTTATTTTTATAGTAGGCACCTGTAAGTTATAGAAAAATCTGTTTCAACAGAAATACTTTTCCTGTGTTCTCTGTACCAAGGTATTATTACTGGGTTTGTAACAATCTGCAGTTATAAGCAGTTCCAAACAGGGAATTGCTTATGAGGATCAAACAACTAATTTAAAAGCTACGTGAAAGCATTTACACCGTGAGCAAAGTGCAGGCCCTGTATCTTCTGCTCTGCTAAAGACTTGCATTTATATTATTAAGTATGTTCTACTACATTAGTTTAGGAAATAGATTACAATTGAATTACAAATTCTTCAGTGTTACATTTTTAAGTGTCATCAGTCATTGCAAAATCATGATAAATGAAGTGTCTTGAGTTTTTTTTTAATTTTGTGCTCATTGTGTTGTATGGCAAGGTTTGTCTTCTGACTGATTTACTACTGATTTTAGAGAACAGATTGTTAAAATCTAATATCGATGGAGGTATTTGATTGTGGGTTTCGCTGTTTGGAGGTTTTGGTTTTAAGCTTTCTGGGTCTTATGTGCTTTGGTTAAGTAAGAACAAAATATTTCCTTTTATTTTCATGGCCTGACTCTCTGATCACCTGTGACTTAATCCAAACTGTAGTTATATTGCGTAGTGTGAAATTGGAAAATCTGTTCTGTGTGTGTTCTAATGGATGTGACGGTCATTAAGTATATGAGTCTTCTGACGTTGTAATCAGATGTGATTCAGTCTGTTAAATATCCATGAAGCAACATCTGCTTCACAGAGTGACCTTCTGCTAAAGAATACTTAGCGTCTATTAGCAGATCATAGTGCAGATCTGCCTTATTTGAAATGCACTAAACTAGAGTAGTCTACTGCTGTTTAGCAACTAGCTTGTAATAATTTATTGCAGTTAAATAAAGCTTTAAAAACTCCATTAAATAATTATAGGGACTATATGCATTTCGAAAACTTTTGTGTTCCACTGAAATTACCCATTTAATTTCAGGGTTGGTTTGTTAAAAAAAGCTGAAATCTAAAGGCACATTAGGGGATCTGTCAGATGCTATTTTCTGTAGGTGTTAATAAAACCAGATTAAAAAAAAAAACCTGAAACAAATTAAAACCTAAAGCAATTTTACCATCTGTTGTATATTAATTAGAACTTTGTGTATCAAGGGTAAACTTGAATGTCACTGAATGTCTGCTAATAGAATAATATGCAAATATATTAGATGATAGGATTATATTGCATTTCTCATTCTGCTTTGGTTGTAGCAAATGCTAAGATGGTGTATAACGATCTTTAATTTTCTTTCTTCTTAGAACAACCTCCAAATAATCAAGGCCAGTCGACCCTGCAGCCTTTGCCACCTTCTCACAAGCAACATTCAGCACAGCATCACCCATCCATCACCTCACTTAACAGAAACTCACTGACAAATAGGAGGAATCAGAGTCCGGCCCCGCCGGCTGCTTTGCCCGCCGAGCTGCAAACCACACCTGAGTCAGTCCAGCTGCAGGACAGCTGGGTCCTTGGCAGTAATGCGCCACTGGAAAGCAGGTAATTAATTAGGTACTACTACAGACTGTGGCACTTCTAAAGAAAACATGTAACGTGGTGAAGAATGACCAGCAGCTAATGCTTCCCCTCATTCAGCAAACAAAACAGAAAGCTTTTCAGTACTATAAAAATCTGTCCTCTCTCTAAAATCCATAATGACACTCTCTTCCCTTACAATGCCTATTGCAGAGTAATTGGACTCAGAGTACATTAATTTTTCCAGACAAGCATTTTCCTTCCTGTTCATAAGCTGTGACTTTCTTGCCTTGCTTGACAGATACATTATGTGTCAAGTATATACTGCCATACAGATTGAATGTCAAGAAACTTTCAGTAGTACTTTTTAACTTTTTTACTTGGTCCCTTTAAAGAGATACCTGTGAGAGGCTAGGTGTTTCTTAAAGTTGTCTAAGATTTGGTGAGACAAAAGGGCTCACTTAGTTCTGGTATAATGTTAAATTTGTCCTCATTCTTTTTTGTCTTTTATAATTGAAAACTGGCTCTAGCAAAGAAGCAGCTAATATTAAGGGTGTCACTAGCTTCCTTAGATGCAGAATGATCTATGAAAATTTCTTATGGGAGTTACTGGCACAGAGCTGAATTCACCTACAGTGATTAATTAATACCCATGTAACACTCAGCCAGCACTAATTTTCTATTAACGAAAGCCATAATATTCCAATTTAGTCATCAAACTGAGCATTTCTAACTATATTCAAGGTGACAGTAATTATTGAAAATGTTTGTGAAATGCCTTCAGTTCATTCTTTGAATCCATTTAAATTGTTTTGTAGCAAAGTAAAGACAGTCCAGCTGATTTTGACTAATGTAAATCATACATGACCTTAAGATTCTCTATTACGTAGTTTTGTTCCCATAGATGTTTCAGGCAACTCTTCTGTCAGACTGTTGGAAACAGCTATTACTTTTCTTAGGTTTCTTGGACTCTCGTGTATTACTTATGAGACATAGACAATGTGGAATAGGATTCCACTGAAGAGATTTCATCATTATGCTCAGAAAATTTAGTATATTAAGGAAGAGCTTCCTTATAGTATAAATGAGTTTGTAGTGGGAATAAGATGTTTGACATTTTTCAGTCAATTTTTAGTCTTTAGTAAACAAGTAACATCTTTGATGTTTGCCTCCAATATGTTTTTATTGGGCTTATAAAGAAAAAGACGTAGGACTTGTATGAGAATACCACTTCCAACCTGGAATAAATATTTTTGCCAAGTAGAGTACTTTTATCTTTTAAATGTTCCTTATAAAAAGCTGAGGATATTTGGGTGTTTCAAGTTTTGAACACTTGTGAATGAGCTGAAATGTGAAAATTTCACATAAAAACTGAAAGAGCCCTACTATAGTTTCTCTAATAATCTCACTTGGTTGGAACTCTGGAGGTGAAGATCTTATTTTATTTGTCATTGATTTTTCCCCTTTTGGTTAAGGTTCCCTTCCAAGTGTGATTCTTAGGCTCAGTTTCAACTATATTCACAACTTTGTGGTATGTCTCTTCCTTCATCCATTTCTCAGCCTAACAGGTTTTTTTTCATCTTTGGTAATATTTTACCTTGTGCTCACAGTCAGCCTTTTTTTTAACCTCCCTCTCTTTTATCTGACTTAGATGATGGCCATTTAGAGGCCTAGAATGTGAATGTCAGCGTATATACATAGCTATCTTTCTATCTCTGTAGGCTCATATTGGTGATGAGTGGCATAAAAGAGACATACACCTTGCTGCCATATATAGCTGGATAGTGAATAGGCTGGTTTTGTGTATGTGCATGTAGGTGAAAGAAATGTATTTGCAAAGCCTGAGGGAAGTTTTAGTCCCTATCATTTTGCAGTAGTAATGCAGGTGACTTTGAAATACATATTTCATAATATTGGATTCAGTTGTATATTGAGTAGAATAGAATATTCTGCAATTTGGCTCTGTGTAGAGTTAATACTTTTGTGTAAAGCATTGCTGTTACTGGTTGAATGGATAAACTGCGAGGTGGTAGATCTATAATGTCCAACAGAAATTCCAATTTATGTTTTTTTAAATATAAAAAGACTTTGTTTAAAATTTTATGAGGGCCTAAAACTGTAACTTTGAGCACCATGATCATTAGTTGCATTCTCATCGCTTTGCATTCCAGTAGGATCTAAGTTACTGATATTTAAAAATACTTAGTAAACCACTTCTTTAAATGCTTTCTCTGTTAAATGTTTGAATGTGCAGAATTTTTCTAATGCACAATCAATTATGTATGTTAGAGATGTGCAGGGGGAAAGTATGTTAGAATTTGTAAATTTGTTGGTTAAAGTAAGCTGGTAGCATCCTTGGTGCATTTCTCAGGCAATATTTCATTAATTTTAGGCATTGAATGTGTAAGATAAACTTGTTATCAAGGGGAAATTTATGTATTACAGTCAAGGAATAAATCTCTGAGATTGTTCCACGACTTTATTCAGAATCTGTGCTAACATGTCAGTGAATCAAAGAACTTTGCTTTTTCTTGCTTGATTTGCTGTATAAAATATCTCATTTTTTGAAAGATTGCTCTATTTTGTATGATGGGCTTTGATTTTATTTTTTTAATAGAAACTAACCAAGAAACTAACATGTTTGTCATAGTCTGTGCTGATACTACTGAGTCTTCTCTTACCCCTAATTTAAAAATAGAGTAGGTAGGAACATTACTGTATTCAGTTACCTATATACTAATTTTACTAAGAAGAGGGAACTGTTTGAAGAAATACTTGATGACTGGAAAATATTTGAGCATTCTGAAAGATTTCAATAAAGTACTAGAATACCTCAGAATTGGTACAGACAAAACAATTCCTAGAATACGTTACTTCAAAACCATTCTGCAAGCTTGATCCAAACTTCATTTTATAATGCAAAGATTTTAGAAACTCCTAGAGTGTGATAACATACCCATATGTCTTTATTGGGGTGAATTGCCAATGAAGCTAGAGCCTTCAGTATTGATTAAGGTGTGGAAAGGTTGTTGATATTTTCCAGGGAAGCCTTAAATCAATTTGTGTAGAGGCTGATTGATTGTCTGCAAAAACACAGTGTTGCTGGAGGTTAAAGTCTGCTCAGAGTAGCTGTTTTATGCATTCCACCCACTAAAACAGTGCCTGGTCTAATCAAATTCAAGATTGTTCCATTCTGTAAGTCTTCCAGGTTTTCACACATGGACTTGATTAGACATGTTACTTATATTGAGAAGGCATGGTACAAAATAAAGGCAGAAACTGGGGATGGAGTTGAAGTCCTGCTCTAGTGAAGACTCTGTGTACCACTGTAGGCTTGCCACGTTGCTGGTCTGCAAGTTGGGGAAACAGGATTCTACTTGACTTAGATTACTGAGAGCATGGATGCATTTTAAAGACTGACATTATGGTCAGTATATACACGTTAGACACGTTCATTATGTCAAACAACCAGTATTGTTTTCAAAGACTAAAGTTGAATTAAAAAGTTCTGGTTTCTTTTGATGTTCTCATGCAGTAGGGTGCTCGCCAAGCATCTGTGTTTGAATCCTAGCACACTTGGCCCATATGCTTTTAAGCTTTCCTTGGTGTCAATAATGTCTTACTTTTGACTTTTGCTTGATCTCTCTGGTATCCTTTCTGCTCAAAAATCCCTTTCTGTCACCAGGAATACTTGGAATTTGACGATGCTATGTATTTTGTCCCTTGTCTCCTAGGCAAGCTCTGACAGTCCAGAATTCAGTAGTATTTGCATAGTATTCCTTGAGTTTATCATTCCCCTCTTCAAAGATCAGCAGCCATTGAAGCAGACAGGGACCCAAATCTTTTTTCCAAAATTAATCTTTTCCTGTTTTATACAGGACAAAAGAAATACACAGTTCTAAACAAAATAATAGTGCCTAGCTTTGCATCTCCCCCTTCATTTTCTCGCCATTCCCCTGGGAGAGCCAGAGTCTGGGGTCCTTCCTTTCCCTCCCCTGCTGCTGTACAGTGACATTTACAGAACATGAGATCTCCACTCACTCTGGTAGTCAGCTGCCTGCATATTTTCTGGCCGACTGGCTGTGCCAGATAGCCAGCAAGAGACTGTCTTTTAGTCGTCTCAGTTGACTTTTATTACTTCATCTCTGGTCCAGCCTCATCAAGTAAACAACAATCCCCCACTATGCACTGTTTAGTCATTAAGCCTGTTTTGCCATGGGCAGCAGCCAGGGCACTTGTACATAAATAAGGGATAACCAAAAGGTAGTGACTACTTAATGGTAGCCTTTCAACACCATGTCTTCAAGTTATAATCCAGCATGTAGTTCAGAGGACAACAATGAAGGCAGATAAATCCCATATTCAAAATGCAGTTGCAGTTTTGCACACCTGTGGAAAAATAAAGTTATGCAAAAGAATTAGTATATTCTTTTTGTGGAATCATCCCATTCTTTAATTTGAAATTGCTGCTCTAATTTCATCTTTTTGTATCTTTGTGTATAGAGAATTAGGAAATCAAGCAGTCCTTGCAAATGGTCATGACAGCCTTATAGAGATGGATGTGTTTTCTCCAACATATCACGATAGCAGTTATGGGTATGTGACTCTAAGTGTTTGCATGATGCTGACTGTTGACACAGAAGACAAAATGTGATTTTTTTAAAAAAATGGTTACAATAGTCAAAAACATCTGGGACAGACTTCCTCATCTTTATATCTGCTTTTTAAAAAATTATACTTTGTCATACTGACTCCTGGTAAATACAAAATGGTAAACTTTGAGTGCCAAATCTTGTTTGCTCTCACTTAGGAAAATAAGAGTGCAATTGAGGTTTTATTAGTTCTCTGTGGCCTGATTCTGCAAGCTGTTACAAACGATTTGCATGGTTACATGTTTGCCAGTTCTGATCCTTAGTTTGTAATGTATTTACTACTTAGCAAATGTTTGTTTTAGAAATATTATGACTTATTAATGTACCATAAGGAATGGCCAATCAAAGAAGTTAAGAAGAATTGTTTATCTATTCTGTAGTATTTTTTACTACCTAGTTTCAAATCAGAATTGTTGATAAATATATAACAGGAAATAGAGAATTCCATATAAATTAATATTTCCATCTGTTTAAATGTAATTTATATTATAGAACTGTTCCATATCTATTTAACTTTGTCATTGATACCTGTCTTACATTTGAACTATATTTTGACATTCTTATGCCAAATCAGTATACTCGGTTTCTGATCACACAGAATCACAGAATCTAAGGGGTTGGAAGGGACCTCGAAAGATGATCCACACACAAAAAAATTGCCAACGTGACAAAGCAATACCGTTTCTAATGAGTTCTAGCCTGTTAATCAGCAGTGTGCTACATGTTAGTAAAGAATTATTAATCATAAATTTACCTTTTTGTTGTTATTCTTGTTTATGCTATGGTAAAAATCAAAGCTTTATGTCCAAATACTGTTTTGCTAATTGTAACTAGTAACATTATAGAAGAGATAAGGTGCTATTTGATTAAATGAGGAGATCTGCATCTGCCTATTAATAACTAATTAATCTGTAAAATATATTGACAATGTACATTGATCTGCTTTGTGTTCCAAAACCTCTTGCACTTTCATTTAGCCACAAATTAAATCAACATCAGAAAAAGAATGGTATGTTAAATTCAATTAGTTAATCAGTATCAGCAAACTCAAAGATACTGCAGATAATTACTGGAAGACTCTAATATATTTTCTTTAAAGTAAAAATGTAAGCATGCTGTATTAAAAAAGAACAAAATCAAAGGTTATTGTTCCCTATAGACCAATTACCATACAATACTGATTCAGATGCATAATTGCTGAAGTAGAGTTAATAGAACCATGCCTTATATGTTTGTAATGGGACCGCCAAATGCAAGTATTTTGGCAAATGAACTGTATTATATGACATTCCTATTAGTTGATACTAATTCAGGTAACAATACAGTGAAATGTATCTTGTTTATAATCCATTTTTAAAATTATGCTAGCAGGGATCATCTCCTGGTGTGAAAGTTGTCCAGAGATAATAACATATCAGTTCCAAAGCTTAATAGATTTGAGACTACAACATGCTATCAGCACAAAGATTCAGTTTATCAACCTCACTAACATACTGTGTCACAGCTAGAATCATCATATATTTGTTTCTTTGTTTTCATGTCATGCATGTATTACATTATGATATACTATTTTTTAGTTTGTATGCTTACAGAAAAGATATTAATCTAATGAGTTTGACAATTTTAGTGTTAATAACGATAATAGAAATAGATATTTTGCATAGAAATCCTAATGATTCATAGGCCTAGACCTAAAAAATAGTTGTTTATAGCTTCGAGAGATTTGTGCACAGTACATTAATTATCATAAGACAGCTGGAAATTGCAAAGTATTTTAATGGTATGTATTGTTGGCTTTACTTGAAACCACTATTCTTTTCTCTAATATGTAAACATATAATAGAATCATAGAATGGTTTGGGTTGGAAGGGACCTTAAAAGATCATCTAGTTCCAACCCCTTGCTATGGACAGGAACACCTCCCACTAAACCAGGTTGCTCAAAGCCCCATCCATCCTGGCTTTGAACACTTCCAGGGAGGGGGCAGCCACCCTGTTCCAGTGTCTCACCACCCTCACAGTAAAGAACTTCTTCCTAATATCTAATCTCAGTCTACCCTCTTTCAGTTTGAAACCATTCCCCCTCGTCCTAACACTATATGCCTTTGTAAAAAGTCCTTCTCCAGCTTTCCTGTAGTCACTTTTCAGATAATGGAAGGCTGATCGAATGTCTTCCCCCGGAGACTTCTCTTCTCCAGGCTGAACAACCCCAACTCTCTCAGCCTGTCTCCATAGGAGAGGTGCTTCAGTCCCCTGATCATCTTTGTAGCCCTCCTCTGGACTCACTCCAACAGCTCCATGTCCTTCTTATGTTAGGGACTCCAGAAGTGGACACAGTGCTTCAGGTGGGGTCTCACAAGACTCCCCCAGAGTAGAGGGGGAGAATAACCTCCCTTGACCTGCTGGTCATGCTTCTTTTGATACAGCCCCGGATACCATTGGCTTCACCCCTAAGTCCTTGTCCTCGTGGCTGTTCTCAATCCATTCTTCACCCAGCCTGTATTTGTACATGGGATTTCCCCGGCCCAGATGCAGGACCTTGCACTTGGCCTTGTTGAACTTCATGCAGTTTGCATAGGCCCACCTCTCAAGCCTGTCAAGTTCCCAACAAAGATGTTAAAGAGCATTGGTCCCAATACCAACCCCTGAGGAACACCACTCGTCACCGATTTCCACTTGGACATTGAGCCGTTGACTCTTTGAGTGTGACCATCCAGCCAATTCCTTATCCACTGAGTGGTCCATCCATCAAATCCATACTATACTATACTATACTATACATGTTTGTATACATGACAAATCAGCTTAATTTGAAGTAAAAAGTCTGTTTTTCTTTTACCTAACCTGATAATCCTCTGCCCATGTTATCTAGATGTCAGAATCTGAAGAAAAAAATAATCTGTATTTATATTTCTTAAAGCTAAATCTTCCTAGCATTTTCTATTTCTATAGAATCTCTTCAATTTCTGAAAATTTCATATTTTTGTAGGGTTGGTGTTTGAAAACTTCCTCTTGTGTTTAAGTAACAATTCTTTGCAAGGATGTTAGCTGGGGATTTTTGACATTTGTTGGGGAAAAAGTTCGGGAGAGCTGAGTTTAAAAGAGGTCAGGCTTTTATAAAGGCATAGTTAATTAAATTTCAGACTGGAAGAACGCAGGAGTGCAGAGTGGAGAGGAAAGAACTGGAAATGACTGGACACAAAAGTGTTGTGAGTGGGTGTGTAAATGAGTAGATGGAGCGGTCCAGGAGGAGAAACTGAGAGTGATTGGTTAGGCAACATAGGACTTAGAGAAAACGCTAGAGGACTAGAGACTGAATGTCTAGAAAGAAAACCAAGATTATTCCTTGTCTTTTACTGCTTGTGATTACTTGTGAAATCCCTTTGAGTAGCATGCACCTCATCACCTTTGGGACTGACTCAAGATGCTGAGAAACCTTGGCCGCTGGCATATGCCTTAGTAGTGACAGAAGCCAGAAATAATCAAACCAAAGATTTTGTATCTGTGATTGCCTATGCTGATAAGAAGCCTTTCAATGCAATCTCTGAAGTTTCTTCAAACTTGCTTTAAAATACAACAAGTTAAACAACAACAACAACAGGAAAAAAACAATTCAGGAAAAAAATGTCATCAGCACCATAAAGTTAAGCACACAAAACTTAAAAAGTTAAAAGTTAACCTCTTTCTGTGGTTGCATGGCTGCAGTTGAGCCTGCCATCACCCTAAGTGCAGCTTGAGTTGAACCAGAAATTAATTTCAACAGATTCTGGAGATTCTTTCTATAGCATTCAAACAGGTAAGAAAACAATACCAAACATCATGGCAAAGCAAAGACCTGGATGACTGTATAGTGCCAGCATCCAGCATCTCTGATAATGTTGGTTGCACGAAGAGAAGTCCAGCTCCAGAAAGGCATATGTGGAAATGAGTACCATTAAAGTTAAAGCATCACCCTCTTCTGGGCACAAGGTGTAATCCTCTGTGCTGTTGAATCTCTGAATGGTGGTCTCTCAAGTCTACAAGTTTTGTCATGTTGCATATGAGAGAGTATGCAAGTGCAGTATGGAAGCTTTCACCAAAGAACAGTATGGACTGCAAAACAGGAGTGACAGTTGTATCACATGTACGTGCACAGTTGCCATGTTGGTGGTAGTGGCTGTAACTTGGAAGTTATGACAGTGCTGTCACTGTAGTTAGATGAATCTGGCTGTTTGAGTGACTGTTGGTAGTGTGGTAGTGGCAGCACAGAGTTCATCACGGGTTATCATGGACTTTGAATCGCAAGAGAACCACAACTGTGGACATCAATAAATGAGCTAAGGTTCACAGATCCATTATGATGGAAACTTCAACCTAGTTGCAGCTTGAGACAGAATCAGATCCTATCAGTCACTGGCAAAATAATACTTCACTTCTTTAAATTCCCTCTGGTTTTATCTCCTTTTAAAATGTCCAGTAGCTCAGTCAGGTCTTGCAGCTGCAGACAAAATTTCAACCTTTGTTCCAACTTCTGAATTAATGTTTGGATAAATAATGCAGCTCTGAGTCTCTCTTAAACCAGATTTGCTTTTTAAAATTGTCTCCATGTGCCTTTTGAGACATTTAGAGCAATTGTTCTCTTTCAGCTTTATGAAGACAGCAAGGGTAATAAAAGAGATTGGAGGAGTACTCATGCCCTACCTTTCTTCTTTGATTTTCTCCCTGGATAGCTTAACATATTCAATATTCAAGACAGGAACTGGCCAGGATTAGAATACTTCATCTCAGAGACAATTTTCTCTCTTATTCTCTCTATCTTGGTAAGGATATAATTCCAGAAGAGCAGAGAACAAGATAAGAAATTGTAATATAAATTCTTACTGCTCACGTGAACATTTCCAGTCCTCACTGCAAAATTCAGATGCTTTCCTTTACTCTTTCTTCCTTTGGAGAGAGAACTGGAGTAGCATGAACACTGTCAGTGTCAGAAAGTGCACTAAGAGGCTGTCAGTTTCACTCCAACTGCTGCCTCCTTCAGAAATGAATGTCACCAAAAATATCCAGAGCCAAGTCACTCACTGTAATCTAGATGAAAGTCTGTGTAAGTACTAGTCCTCTGAGAGACCCAGAAGAAGCCTATAAGAGGAACAGAGCCACTTGGTATTTTTTCAGCAATACAGAAGTCTAGTTTCACTCCTCTCTGGAACACAGGTAATGGGACAGTCCTGCAACAATGAGTATGAGTATCTAAAATTGTGGCAGGTTTCTTTGCTTGGCCACCCAGCACCATGAGTCATTCTTTGCATCTGACTCTCTTGCTCACTTCTGCAAAGTGTGGCTTAGGGATGCTTGTTTCCCATGCTCATCTTCACAGTGTGCAGCATAGCAGAGAGGAGCACAAAAGAGCAGGCTTGACAGAGCTGTCTGATTATACTGGTTCTTTTGATTCTAGACATGTGTTTACATGTTATAGAAGTGAACTCCTGCAGGGGAGAGAGCTAGCAGCCCAAATCTGAAGGAACAAATAATAGGACGTTTACAGGTGACCTCTATGCTGTACCACTATATTCTTTGTTATGCCACCAAGAAGGTAGGTGCATTGCAGAGAAAGAAATTCACTCTTGCACACCTAAAGAGAGGAAGTTTGGGGGTTTTGTCAGTCAGTATCCAGTCCTTCAAGTCACCATGTTGTGGTGACTTTCACAGCGGATTGGGATACTGTCATGTCTGAATTGGTGTTTGACGCTGTGCCTGACTTCTCCAGTCTTTCTCCAGCAGCAGCCAGCAATGGAGCAGTAACCTTCCAGGGGCCAGATGTTAAAGAACATACAATCAGTGAGGGAGGCACTTGCAGCCCTAGTAGTACTTTTTTCTTTCAGTCTTCAGTTTGTAAAGAAAGTGGATCCTCAGTGTAAACCTACCGAAATTCAGGCAAGTGTTACAGTATGTAAAGTGTTTTTCTGAAACATTTGAATAAGCTGTTAGAAGAGGCTTATCTCCAGTTCCCACAGATGTTCCCTTTGTTTTTGCATATGGATAACAGCTCTCTTTCTTTCTTTCCCCCAAACTTTGATCATCATTTGATCTGATGTGATCCTGGAGCTCTTTCTGGGATTATGATAGTATTAATATTGGTTCTGAGGAAGCGGAAATTTGCTTTTATCTCTTTCTGAGCAATTTTTTTGATTGCAATTCTGCACAGAAAATAAACTGAGACAAGTTTACAGCATAATGTAGTTTCTCTGCTGGCTTGGATTTATGTTAAATGCAGCCATATGGTTCTGTGGATGTCAGTCATAAGCCTGTACTAAGGGCAAACACCACCAGCTACAAGGTTTCTTCTTGGAGGAATGTTAACAGAAGATGAAGACAGGCATAAAGTGCTCAGGGAGAAACAAAAATCTAATTCCTTCTGGAGCCTTCTGGGAAAGCTGATCTCATGCATCAGTGAACCAGAGTTCATATGAGACCTAGCCAGTAATTTCTGTTATCTTTTACATCTTCCCTGTAACGCAGTCGGCAGAGATTAATCTTCTCTTTCCATCTGCTTCCTCAACTTAGTGCAAGGAATCAGATTTATTGATGTGATCTATCCATTAGTGAAACAGGCGGAGCTCTCTAATGTCAAGTGGCAGGTGAGGGTCATGGTCTCACTAAGAGAACCCAGTTCAATCCTGCATGAATAGGGTCTGTCAGCGTAGAGAGAGGGCACACCAGTCAGTAGATGCAGTGGAATGATTGATGGCGATCTCAGACCACTGGTTTTTCCATAGTTAATGGTTTTCTTCTGATTCTGACTGTTAATGTGTCTGGCAGGGGTTTTGTAAACAAACAAAAAGCATGATAACCTATTCCCAGGAGGGAAAATTTCATCTGGTTTGCATTAAGGAAAGTCAGGGAGAGATAAATACAAAAACTTAAATGAGAAAAGTTAGAACAAAGTATAATAGCTGCAGCTGGATATATCCATCCTCTCTTGAAGTTACATTATTAATATTAATTGATTTCTTTGTATGGAAATGACAAATAAAATGCTAGAGAGATGCTCTCACAAAGAGATAGGCACACACTATCTCTGCATGTGTGAGTAATGACATATGTGAGGTACAGAATGAGAGCTCCCCAACCTCAGAAGTCTATGCTGTTTGACTTTCCTATGCTCCTTTGAACCATTAGAAACATAAAAAGACGAAGCTGCAGCTCCCCTTATATCTTGCTTGCTTACATTGGCCTCATGGTGCTGCCAAGCTGTTGTAGAAGGTGTCATTGCATTTTGAAAAGCAGAATTACTGATTGCTGCTGTCTCCAGATAAGTACATTTTGAATTGGGACCATTTGTGGACAAAATCTGGTATTTTCTTTTTAGTTCAGGTGAGCAATTATCACAGCTATACTCATTACAGAACAGAATAATTTCAGGTTTTATTCCCAGAAATTCAATAATACTATTACATTAAACATCAAAACCAAATCATTAGGAGCGCTATTGACTTCTGAGCAGAGAAGTCACGTCTCCTGAAGTATTGGTCCTGAGAGGTAAAAATGTCACCAAAACACAAAATTGTTAAAATTTGTTTCTTTCAACTTGCATTTGCTCAAAGTGGATTTGATAGAAATTTTTTCCACCTCTTGATTGATGATGTGATTAATGTGTTCCTAATTCTAGATGTCCAAGATGTAGATATTACCACTTCATGTTGGAGTGAATCCAGGGTAATGGATTGAGGACCTTAGCAGAATGGAAAAGGCCATTTACCTGGGCTTGCTTACAAATATATTAATTCATAAAATCATATCCACAGATTCAACATTCCTTAGAGACAAATAGGTAATTTTTAATAGAGTTAGATACTGTCAGGTTTGGTTTGGTTTGCTTTGGTTTGGTTTGGGGGAAAGATTAACCTATATAAAACATTAGCAATGTAAAAATTAGTGTGCTCATTTCAGAAAGTATTTCACCTGTGATTACAGAAGAGAGAAAGGTATTGCCTTGGCTGTAAGAGTCAAGTACAGTAGAGCCATCTTTGGAGCCAACAGTGGTCCCCTATGCTGGTAATTTCTAATACACCCAGGATTTTTCTAAAATTGCAAGAAGAACAGATGAGTCAAATGTAGCATATTAGTGGCCTTGTTACTTACGTGAAATAAATTTATAGACAGTCAGGGATATACTTAAATGTTTGGGGATCTTTTGGTACCAAAGGGAAAAAAACAAACATACAAAATGTTAGGGATAGTTTTTCTTTCCTCTTCCATCTCTCCTCAAATCACATTCTATTCTGTTGTCTTCCAAATGTCAGTTTTGTTATATTCTGCACTGAAACAACAGGTATCTGAAAACAGCTTTCCTCAACTTCACAATTCCCTTTGCCTAACCCATGAAGAGCCTAAATTTTGGGTATTTTTTTTCTGCTTTAGGAAATTACTTTTTAATGCTTTTATGTTTCAACCTAAAAAAAACCTGAATCAAACAGCAATATTATAAAAATTTTGTGTTAATGTACTGCAGGGCAAACAGTACATGCTCATTATACAAGAACAAGGGAACAATCAGTTGAATTTAAATTGAAATTTATAGAAGAAAATGCATTTTGACACGATGCATGTTTAGCCTACAGAACAAATGCCAGAAGACATCAGTGAGAGCATGAGTTTTGGACTGATTAGAGAAAGAGTGAGATGTTAGCGAGTAAGTAGACTGGAAGGCATTCATCCCTTTCGTACATCCAGTACTGGCCATTTTCAGGTAGGGCATTGTCCTGGTGATCTGCCGTGCTGCGATAATTCCTGTTTCTGCTTATTTGGTTACAGTTACACATTTTACAGATGTAACTGTTCTCCATCAAATAAGATTATCCTCCTCTGCAATTTCTGGACTGAACGAACTTGCTCATTGTGCTGTATATGCTTGCAGGAATCCTACCCCTTACACTGTTTTTTAGACAGGTATCTTCACAAGTCCAGATCAGGCATAATTTCTAACACTGGATGTCTTTTATAGTGCAGTCTTCTGAGTGTGACAGATGTTCTTCCTCAGTGGTCTGTAAGAATCTGAAGAGCCCCATATCATTAGCATCATGGAACTGACCAGACTGCATTTAGAACAGCATAGGAGACAGTACTGCAAGAAAACCTATACTGCAATGACACGGTGACATTTGTTACTGATCACAGTGGAATCTCTCTATTCAGAAACATGACCAAACTAATAGATTTATTCTGCTCCAGATTCTTCAAGAGCTGGTATTATACAACAATACACAAGATTCAAAGATTTAGGATGGAGGGATTTAGGTTTTTTAAGCATGTATATTCTAAATACAATTTTATTCTGGATCAATGGTATTGTAGCTCTTAAAGTGAGGAGTGTTTTGATATATATGCATGAGACTTAGTGATATTGACCTTTATTCTGTGACAGCAGTCATCATCTAAAGAATAAAACTGCACAAAATAACAATAGCTGCCTTTAAATCTCACTGGCAAGGTGATAAAATATGATGCCTATTTTGACGTACTTAGAGAAGTTCAATAGAATTTGAATGGGCCTCATTCACAATTCCATACTTAGCACTTTTTTAAAAGTCCTGTGTGACTTTCAATGCATTGTGACATTTTTGCAATCGGATTCAGCCCTCTATTGGTGTGGTTGTACTGTACAAAATACTTTAAAACAGAAGTAGAATGCTGCCAAGATTTCCAATTCCGATTTGTTGGAAATTATAAGGTAGGCTCTTTCACATGTCTTCTGAGTATATGCAAAGCTTTCTATATGTGATGCCCAAAACCAGAGAAGTCATAGCTACAAATCGCAGTAAATCTTTTGCAAGATGAAGCAATTTCAGCATAACCTAAAAAAAAAAAAAAAAAAAAAGAAATCACTCATCTAATCTAAAAATTGTATTAGGATTGTTAAAATTAATCAATAAATCTATACAAAATGTGAACAATCTGTTTAAAAAAGTAATGTGGAATACTGCTTTCTGCTTGATGATGGTTTATTTTTATAGTATCTATTCTTCTGGCAGGCTGGAGTTCAGGGCTTTCCAGACGTGCTGTAATCATGCATGTATTGATGCATTGATTCATTTCTTCTAAACTGGGGTCAAAAGTTTTTGTTACAGATCCTTTTGTAAAGAAAGTTATTCTAAAACGTATTTCTGTTGCTGTACACCTGGCTATCTTGTATCAGAAGTATTTGGGCTTATGGTCTGAGCCTTGCTGTCCTTGAATACTCAGAGCATACCAAGTAACATTAAAGGCGTGATTATTTTACTTTTATTCATATGCTCCTGTTTTCTAAGTTGACATCTTTGAGGTTTTTGATGCTGTGTTTCTGTCTTATCTTTTAAGAGTGGAAGCTTAAGCGAAATGCCTACCATAGTGAAATAAGGCAACTTCTCACCTGTCTTTGCATCCAAGGATTCGTTTATGACGTAACTTAGTATTTTGCTACCAGTCTGTAGTTCAGATTTGTTAGGCACAGAATTCTTCCCCACTAAAATGTTAAGATAAACTGCACTTTTAAATAGAAACAGATATTAAATAAGCAGACAGAAATATATATTGAATAAACATAAAAGTAGAAGATTATTTGCTTTAAGAAGTGAATTTAATTATTTAATAAAAACAAAGTTAGATTGTCTTGTCAAATACTAGCATGATTCACTGGATTTTTGTACTTTAAACCTTCATAAAATATTTAAAGTGCTGCTTACATGAAGATGTAGCAAGTGCTTGTTAGATGATCAATTTTGAATGGGAGATACATATTGCAGATGCTATAAGCTCCCTGTGAGATGAAACATACGGTAATTGCCGGTAAGTCAGTGCCTGGTCAAGTAGTAAAAACAGTTTAGGCTTTAGAAATTAGCTCTTCGTGTTCCGTGGTTTGAAAAGACAAGGTAGCTGGATATATAGATAATTAAAATCATTTGTGCATAGATTATATTTCAGGAGCATAAGAATTTCGGCATTATCTGGAAGCAGCCAGGATTTGTTGTCAGATACCATATCCTTCTGAGCGTCTCATAGGAACAGTGCTTGGCTAAGGCTCAGTGAGGCAGACAAGATGTGAAAGTCTGATAGCATTACACTTTAAATACTTATCACTCAGAGTTAATGTAGCAGGAGAGTCTCTGACAACTTTGTTAGTAACTCCACTCATTAGGAATAGAGAGAGGCAAACAAATTTTCTTAACCCAGAGGAAGATGCCAGGCTGGATTTTCTGTCATTATTTTTCCCTCGGCATTCTCCAGCAAGGCGGTGTGACCACTCCGGCAATGTATTCATGGGATTTGAAGCAAAGGAGAAATAGCTTAAAGCGAGGAGTCATGCTGTGTGCTGCCTAAGACTACACACTGCTGAATTCATATATAAAAGTTACAGTTTTCTTTCATTGCCTTGATGCCTGAGGTGGACTGTCAGAGCTATGACAGCTCACACCACCACAGATACACGGCCATCTCCCAAGTTTATCTATGGGATTAGCCCCTCAAAGGCTTTGAGAGCATGGATTACAGTTTCTGGTAGGCTGTGCTGTACCAAAGCCAATGTCTCAGCTCTCAGTTTCTTAGGAAAAAAAAAAAAAAAAAAAGGAAAATATCAGAGGCTGACTGACTGTTTTGTTGCATTATTTTGTTAAAGCTTAGACTATATGGAGTTCCACTCAAGTGCTCGTATAATACCAGTGTCCATTTTTATTCTGTTGAGCCTAACAGCGAGAGCAGGAGGATGTGAAAATTGTCGTTTGGTCAGGCAGCCTCCTATTTTTAACATGGAAGCTGATATTTGGGAGTATTATTATTGTATCTACTGTATGGCTTTCTTTCAGTCTCCCAAAACAGTACCCATTGCACTTCAAGAGGGAAACAGCCACCTTTGTGTTCAGCATTTTCTTGACATCTGTGTAGATATTGTTTGTGAAATATACCTGGACATGGCATTTATCATATATAGCCAAAAATGAAAGAGCAGTAAAGTGGATAAGACAGTTTGTCAGGACTTAATGAATCTACATGCTTCTGTGAGTCTGTAAAAGAAAAGTAGTGGTGTTGTGAGGTGTACAATGTTTTTTACGTAGGGCTAGTTATTATTATTTTGGTGTTTGCTACATCGAAATGTCAGAACTTTTAATGAGGTACCTTCTTAGAAAGGATTTAAACCACAAGGGCTTTTTCTTTTTAAATCATTGGTAATCCTCTGAGCTCAGAGGCCAAGAAGAATTGGGATGTGCTGTTGTGTATCGGTAGATCCAGTGTGTATCCTTCTGTTGGTAGTGCCAGCAAGTCTAATATTGTTCAAAATGAAGTAACCTATGTAGCATATTTCATGGGATCATGTTTGTAATGCAAATATTTTCAAGGAGGTTACTTATGCCAAGATGTTCCAGTTCATCTGTTAACCTCCTGTAGCAAAATCACCTGCAAATAACAAATGTTGTTTACAACTGCTGGCATTTTTCTCAGGCTGCAGTGGGGCAAATTCATTTCTAGTATCTCTACAGCGCATTTCTGACGAAGCCACTATACCTGTATAGGTTGGTCCATTACTATGCAAGGATCCAAGCATGGGTCCTGGAGGATGAAAATCCCATCAGCTGAGAAGCAGTCCACAGTGCCACGTGGTGTAACTAGAGGGCTTTTCCCTCCGCAGCTAGCTCATTTGGTGCTAGATCCTCTGACCCAGACTGTATAGGTGGCATGCAGTAGGCAAACACAGTGTAGACATGCATTTGGCTTCAGGAAGACCTGGATATCAGCAATTCATGAGTGTCTCTTAACTATTAAAAAATGCAAACACCTCTCTAGTTCTGTTTAGCTGTTCGTGCACTTGGTAAGTCCAAAATTCTCCACAGTGTGCTTTCTCACCATTTTTTAGCTATAATGTATTCATTTTGCAAAGCCTTACTAGGTAAGGCCAAGCCTTACACTGCAGAATTGCCAACATAACAAATTGGTGGAAAAAACCCTGGTGCATAGGTCTTTGTTTGGCTGAGGTTTTGTTGTTCGTAGTGTTACATACGTGCATCAGGAGAAAAACTCCAGGTAGTAGATGCCATGCTTAGGGCTCTTCCAAAATAATTATGCTTTCATGAACTAAAATTAAAGGATTCTACTGTGGATAGGCTCAGGGAGTAATATCTACTTTAGAAATTTTAATTGAACAAAATTAAGTTTACTGGTAACTCATAGAGTGTGTCTTAACTTTGGTTTTGTTTTTGATTTCTGTTGCTGGCTGTGATTCTTTTTGAGCACTTACTAAATACATTTCTTTAGAGTACTTCCCAGGCTGTAGCTGCTGTATCCATAATCAGATCTTGTTAACGGTAGGATTATGTGCAAAGAGATACAAATTAGTTAACTGAGTATTTAGGACACAAAGAAATGTTTTAACTGACTAATTTTGGCAAAGTTGCCAAAAGTTTGAGAGATTGCTGTTTTCTTTGTACTTAACCCAGGAAAGCTGTGATAAGTAGTGTGGGCTACAGTCAGATTGCTCATTATTGACTTTTTAATGGAGTTCCCTGTAGTCTGCAGCGGAAGCCAACAAAAATAAACAGCAGCAGAAAGCCTGTCCCCACTTGTTGGATAAACTCTGTGAGATCTCCTCCCTACTAAACCATATTTTGGGTAGTTCTGTTTCCTGTCTGGATACCAGTGTATTACTAATGTTTGGGGGATTTCGGTCTTTCCTTAAAGGGAAAGTGCCTTTTTTATGTGTGAGTGTCGTGACAAGTATTGCTTCTATGACCCTTTGTAGATTGGATGTTGATAGCTATTTGAAATTTAGGCAATGTTAAACAGAAGAGCTATGTCTGCCTGTGCTCCAGCTTTATTTACTTTTATACTTTACCATACACTCTTTCTTCCACAGGCATTTCCTATTCAAAACAGGAACAGGGACCACACCGCTGTTCAGTACTGCAACGCCAGGGTACACAATGGCATCTGGCTCTGTTTATTCCCCTCCTACTCGGCCACTACCTAGGAACACTCTATCCAGAAGTGCTTTTAAATTCAAGAAGTCTTCAAAGTACTGTAGCTGGAAATGTACTGCGCTCTGTGCTGTAGGGGTGTCGGTGCTGCTGGCAATACTGCTGTCCTACTTTATAGGTGAGTCTGATTTTTTTATAATTGTCACTGTGAATAGGGTTGTCTGGTGGATTGTATATGGATTGTGACATACTGACCTTTCACTAGCAAAGTTTTTGGTAACAGTAAAAACCACAACAATGCTTTAATAAAAATTCCCAGTTGTTTAGAGGAAATAGAAAATTTGAATATTCTGCAAGCATTCTGCAGCATGGTAGTAGGTAAATTAACTTCAAAGAAGTATTTGAACTGCAATTAAGCTGTGTGCTGTCTAGTTCTTATAAAAGTATGTGTAAAATACAGGCTGTAAAAATTCCATAATGTGAATATAACTTGCAGCATACCCATGGAACTTTTTTCCTCTTGTTTTGCATGAAATATAACTAATACAGCATTTAGGAATGCTACCTATCACTTATTTCATCATTACATACATGTGCGCTTGTGTACATGTATGTAGACATGCTCTGCTAGAGCAGAAGTCTAACACAGACTTTATATTGCAAGATGGGGAAAATAATTGTTGAAAAGGACAACATGCAGAGATGGAGACTTCTCTGTCTCTTGTGGTTTATTTTCATTATTTTATTTTATTCTCTCTTTTCTCTATTAAATTCCATTTCTCAATTTTTATTTTAGAGGATTTCCTTTATTTCTTCATCTCTTTAATTATTGAATTTCACAAATGTTCTCTATAAATATTATATAATTTGAGTTTAAGGCAGTTAATGGGGGCAGTGCTTGTCTGTGAGAAAAATGTCATTGACTTTAATAAGGGAACAGAACTGGCTCTTTTTGTGCTTGTAACTTCTTCTGTGGCTTTGTCCAGATTGCAGATTTTTTTCACCTCTGAGTCCATAAAAGGTCTTCAAATACTTTCTTCTGATTTGTTAATTAGAAGTTTAAGTTGCCACAGTTGATGGAATTGGAAGTGTAAGGGTCTGGTTTTTGGTATTGGTTTTGCTCAGATTCAGTCTTAAGAAGTCAAGGAAAGAAAATAGAAACAAGTCAATCTCTTCTTCCCTCCCTCTTTTTAAAATCAGTCTAAATTAATAATAAAGACAAGAAGGCCTTATGATCCTTAAGTCTTCATTGCCTTTGTAGAAACAGGCTTGCTACATTTCAACCTAAGGCACAGCATAAGCTTTATAAAGCCTTTGAAGTAGTTCTTACTGGGCTGAAGCTCCTGTGAACAATGCAGGAAACTGGGTTGCTGAGTAGCTGTAGAAATTCCTCTCTGCCCCAGCAAAGCAGAGCTCCCTTCCATCTCAGCTGTCAGACCCAAAGAGTGAAAGGCACATATGCAAATGTAGGGTTTGCCACTGCTGTTCAGCCCCTTTCAATCATTGCATCTGTAGGGTTTTTGTGTGAATGTGCACAGGAGTATAAAGGTGTGATTTAGAGCTAAGCTTTGACACTACATCTTTTTTAAAGTGGGATTGAAATAATACCATTTATAAAACACATTAATTGCACTCAGTCTCCATTATATTGCCTCATAAATCATCAGAAGCAAACATCTGCTACTAAATAAATACATAAATATGAAAGAAGGAATTCAGTATGAAGCATCACTGTCAAGAACTGGGGAAAACAGCCATACAGATTGTAAAATATTGAAGACCTGATTCTGAGCTGAGCTCTAAACTTTGCTAGCCCCAAAGAGCCAGATTACTTATGAATCTGAGGGGCACAAGAAGATAGCTGTACTGGATTATTTCTCCCACAGGCACATTAAGAAATATAAGCATGTCTAATGCGCCTCTATTCGTGTATTCGGGAAAAAGCCAAGCTTTCCAGTGAGTGAGAGCTTTCAGCTCCACACATCATTTATTCACATACCCTGTAAGAAAACCAAATATAGCTGTACAGCATTTCATGGGTGCACGTCAGCTCACATCCTTGCTGAAGTAAACAATGCACAAGGGCCTTCTTCTGCTCGTAGTCAATAGGGAGCTCTTCGCCTACTGGTGATATTACACATATTTCAGCTAACTCAGCAATCTAAATGTAAAATCCAGCACTCAGGGACACTCTCTAGAGAGCTTTGGGTCCATAAAACCATGAATGGATTACACTCATTCATATATGTGGTTTTCCCATCTCTACAGATGTAATATCAGAAATACTCTCCATTTAATAGGCCATCCAAGTATAAATTGGTGGAAATCATTAATGTAAGATGGAAACAGTTCTTCATCTTGGTTAACTGTTTCATAGCATAGGTGTGAAAGGGAAATGACTGAGTAGGAAATTGGTCATAACATAAAAAGTTGGGAAGGACTGCGGTATTATGTGACCTCTAGCATCCTGTGACATGCCTCTGACACAGTGGTCTGGCTCGCCTGCTGAGGTTTACAGCAGCTGAGGTGGCGTGTCACATCTTTAAAGCCAGTTTGAGACACATTTTGAACTTCACAGAGAGACATTGCCACAAGCGTGAAAATACTACAGCCCTTGCTGCAAAATATGCCAGCACACATTGATAAGGAGCATAGTGTGGCTGATGTCCACTGTGTGAGTGTGGCAGCTGCAGACTGAAAAACGAATAGGACCACTCGCCTGGTGAACAGTGGTGTAACTTCTCAGGAGGGCAGAGAGCTGAACATGTCATGCCCAGTCTTATTTTAGTTGCAATGAATATGGGGTAGAGAAATTGACTGGGGAAGGTGGGAAGATAGGGCTCCTGAGAGAGACATCAAGGAGGCACAGACATCACAGATAGTGGGAGAGGTGAATCAGGAGCGATGGACCGCTCCTTCCCACCGCACCTCCACGCTGGTGTGCAGGGCAAGGACGTAAGGCTGCCGGTGAGCTGTGGCAGGTCACAGCAGACATTTTCCCCACCAAACGCCATGCTGAGCTTTAATGCATCTCCTGTGTTTGCAGCAAGCAGGGAGCACCACTGGGATGTGCTTGTGCTCTGATGGGTATCTCTCATCGCTGAAAAACACAGCATGCTGCTTCAAAAATAAATTAAAAAAAAAAAAAGGCAGCCAAATCACTGTTCCCCCCTTGTTACAGAATGATTTATTTAACAGGCCAACTGCTGGCAGCAGGTGTGGTTACCATCAGGCTCCCGGGGTCTCACTCCTGGAAAAAAAACCCCAAGCAAACAGCCAAAAGAACATGAAAGGGCTGCACCATAGGTGTTGAGATATTAGATTGTGCTGGGACAAAGCTCATGTCCNAGAGGAGGGAAGCACGGCTCTTTTTTTATGTTTTATTTAAGT
>VZRW01001652.1:0-13874 GCA_013398125.1 Aegotheles bennettii
CACCATTTGCATTAGGAAGTTCTTAATGCAAATACCTATAAGACTAGAAACCAGCAGCACTCACACACCACTAACTATCAGGCTATTGTGTCAGTCAACATATGATAACAACCACATGACCTACTAAAGAGGCATTGCAAAATTACTTTCTTTTCTATTTTTAGCTCACTGATACACTACTACTTAATAGCAGGCATGTGACACCAGAGCCAATAGTCAAGCCTCGCACAAATAGGAAAATCAGTAAATTTTGGATCTGTCAAATTTTGGCTCCAGTGAACCCCAGGTTAAGGGAACACTGTTCTCTGTCCTTTCCCTGTGCGCTGCACGTAGCTCACTGCACAGGCTCTACTCTGAGAAAACCCAACTGACCGTAGTTGCTGTGGTGTCTAAAAAAGGAAAAGTGGTTTCTCAAATAGCTAAGACACAAAGAAACTGAAGAGATGCAGATCAAGGTTAACAACTTAGTTGCCACCAAATATGATCTTTTTGTGCAATAATACTAGATATATCTGTCTTTTCCACTTAGATACAATGATATTTTTGTGGTGGTAATTATGTTAAAGCTGTAAGGATGTTTGTGTTTATATCCCTACTGAAACACCAGTCTTTGAATCTTTCAGCTCCTTGTGGAAGGAAAAGCAGACCTGTGGGGAAATGTAGAAATCTCCCAGCAATGAGGACACTTCAGAATTGGTGCTGAGCAAAGCTGGTTTAGAGAAGCTGATACTATTTCAGATGGGGGCTGGGAGGTGGGAGTGATATGAGACCCAGATCTGACATATTACTGAAGAATTTCTTAGACTTTGTGAAATTACTGATAGTAGTAGTGTGCTCATGGCTGGACAGCTCAGATGTAGAAATTTACTGCTTTTAAGTTTCTTGATAGCCTGCAGTGAGTGACAGAGACTGTTTTCTTTAGTCAGGCTGGATTTACATGAGCATATGTAGAATAACCCCAAAGACAACTGTGGAACATTAGAGTGTCAAAAACTGGTGGGTTTGTGCTTATAGATAAAACTGCTACCCTTCAAAGTTGTAAGAGAAAGATTTTAGGACTTACATTACTCTGGAAGTATGAAGTGGATGGACTATGGCCTGACATCACTTCATTCAAGATGATCCCTGGAGGGCTAGTGCTGCTTTCTGTAATATTCCCTCTATAGACAGAGGGGTGGACATATTGAGACGTTTGTAGGTCATTGAAGTGGATTGCAAACCAAACTGCCTGTTCCCTACTTGTGTATAGCATTTGGATAAGTTAGTATGTGCTGTCTGGGATGCTTGGACTCTTATGGACTTACCCTATGGACAATGAGATGATGTCAGCAGGAGGGAAAGCAAATTCAGAAAATAGGGTAAGGCCTTTTGTGTTCAGCTCTAAAAATGTCAAGTTGACAAGTGTGTGTCTGAATTCTATTTCTGTATAATTATTTCAGGAAGTAATCATAAAGAGCAATCACACATACAATTCCCTGGTGTTAATTGTCTTTGGTGGGTTAAGATCAAGTCAGGCTCAGGGTCAGGTTGTATCCCAGAGTTTTTCCCAGTGCTTTTCTTCTATACATAGCAGTTCAATTTCAGGTTTCCTCCTGACTGGAAGCTGCAAATGAGCTAAAAACTATCTACTCAGTTTTGCTGTGCAGTCTGTGGTGTTTCTGAAAGACATTTTGCCAGCACTTTATCCTAAATCTTTGGGTATAAAACTTCACAGGAAAATTCTATTAATATTCTAAGGCTGCATGTATTTTTCAAGTCAGGTTGCTTTGGTAATTTGACAAGCAGTTCAATACATGCTAATGCTTGTTTTTTCATTCAGGTGTCGTTAGTGAGTGAAAGAATATCTTCTATGATAATTGTTTTTACATCCATTTCCATTTGTGCATTTAAAGAGAGTAGATAGTCATTCTCTTTTCACTGTTAGCTCTACAAATGGATCAGATAAAAGCAGTCGGTGTCAGATGTGATAAATGGCTTTGTGGGGGCTGTTCTTGTAATGTAGTTCACACAACAAACTGGAAAATTAAGTTTGAAACTTTCCCTGTTTCCTAACTTTTAGAAATTAAAAGGCATTGATATGTTCTGAAGGCAGAGAAGTCTAATAGGAAGTTAAACTCATCTTTTCGGTGAGGGTGTCTTTAGTCTTTCATGTAGTTGTTCAGACTTCTGTTCAAAAGTCGTGATACCTCTCTTGTGCCCTTCAGTGAGTCCTAGCATACAAGGGAGTCAAGAAGGGAACAGGAGAATTGGTTAATTTATTTTAAAACTTAAACAGAAATGTTGTCCTCTAATAACAAATGGAGAGAAGAAACAGCACTGCTAGGGCAGTGCTTATAGTACACTGCATTTTGCAGGAATTGTTTAGAGTGCAAGTTTGGCAGAGAGATCTACTACATATATAGACAATATGACAGGGTAGTCAGCTTTGATAAATGGAGGTCTTGGAGCTTAAGACATATTTTTGGTGGAGATTTTTCTTAATACACATCTGCAGTCAGGTGATCATGAGAGAAACTAGGTTTGTTTGCTTAAGTGTTTCCAGCTCTTGCTGTTTCAATACTGAGAGCTCAAATTATGTGCACTCCAAAGGTTTGAAATAAAAGTTCACAACATGATAGTCCTTAAATGTACTAGACAGTCCTTAAATGTACTATTGTTCTTTTAAGTCAAATGATTTTCTGAATACTTGTAGCTGAGTATATTGGATGTGTGTCAAATATAAGTTGTGCTGATACACGTAGGTTTTATTTCTTAGAAGACACTGTCTATTATATATGATTTAGTTACCATAGAACACAAATGTTCCTAAGCATGTATTTGGTTTCACCTCCCAAAAGAGGAAAATAGAGCACTGAACAACAAAGACTTCCAGCCTTTCTCCTCCTCTGATGTCCCACGTCCCAGACTTAATTTGTCTGAAAGGCAATGAGAAGCAGCAATAGTTGCAAGCTGGCCATTACGTCCTGCAACACAAGGGTGCCAGTTCCCCAGGAGCATGTGCCATCCTTCTCTAAACAGTGTGGAACCCAACCTGCTGCCTCCCCTTGCCTTGTAGTCCCAGCGCAGGGAGAGCTCTGCTCAACATCAGCAGAAACATAGCCTGTGAGAAGCACAACACTCAGTCCCCAGGTCACTGCCTCCTTTGTATTTGATCAGCACAACATAAAGTCCAGATGAATTTTTTCACATCTGTCTTCTCTAAAAGTCATTTTGGCATATCCAAGCAAGTAGAAGATATTTTGATTCTAAATACCAGCAAGATTACTTAGAAGGCAGATGCTTTCACTGAATACAGCTGGCACAGTGTGTCTTTCAGTGTTCTCTGGGAAGGGGTTGCAGTAGGAACAAGCAAGCACTGTCATCTGTAGTAAAACTATGGTAAGGTGTCTTACCTATGGTAAAAAAAAGCTCTTACATAGAGAGGCTGTAGAGCAATACTAGAGTTGTCTTTTGAACAGGCTTTGTGCCTTTGCCCCTTGCACAACTTTGTTTAAGGTTCAAGATTGATTTATATGGCATACCACCAAGTCAGCAAAGATATTCCCTGGGTGCTAAAAACCAGGGCACTGATGTTCCTAGGTAAATACACTTCATTTCTAAAGAAAGCTAAATTTCCTGGACACAGTTCCACAGAGACACAGCTCATTGTGAGTCTAGCCAGAGCTGGCTCAGACTTAGGCATCCTATGGTAAGGTGTGGTGATAGCATGTTGTTACAGAACTGTAGGTGCTGCAGTGCATATATTTTACAAAGCAGACGCCAAACAGAGACTGAAAAACTCAACATTCAGGAGCTTTGGCTCTATAAAGAGTGCCTAAAAATGGTGGAGCTGCCTAAGAAAGTGATATAAAAAATTCAATGCTCTGTGAAGGCATCTGGTTACAGTGAGATAGCAGGAAACACACCTGGGGCATCTCCCACCTCTCAGAGCTAGCTGTCTGAGCCATTGCTATGAAGGCGGCAGTGACATCCATTAGGATTTTGGTCTGCAACTCATCCCAGAGAGAAAGCTTTGACAGTGCCTTTTGAAAGACCCAGGCTGGAGTCACTGTTTCTCAAGAGGCAGTGGCAGTGTGACTGACCATATCTAGTACAATCATTCCTGAGTCAAAATGTTTTCCTGGCAAGCATGAAGCCAGTGTCCCACTCTCTCATAATTGAGTGGGTATGTGCAAGTCTAGCTCTCAGCTGTCCTTGCTTGGTGCTGAGTTGAACTTTCTGAGCAAGGAATTCTCAGCAGTAGGAGCAGAGGGTTCTGTCCAGTCTGTAGTTGCAGCTTGAGGTAAATTAATGCAAAGTACAGCATTAAATCCCATTATCTGAGAGCCTCATTAGACTGACTACCCTAATAACCATGTTTTTTGTCATATATTAATTCAATTAAGAGTGATTTCAGTGTAGCAATTAAGCAAGACATTGATACTTTTAGGAAGTGGTCCAGGACAGAGGGATACTCAATCTGAAATGAAGTGCCAAAGCCCTAAAGAGACTCTCCTCTCTGCAGACGCCGTGTAGTATGTACTCTATATGAACAGGTCTCAAGAAGCTCCCTGATCCCCCAATGGCCATCATGAAGCCCATTTTGAGATTATTTCCAGGCTTTTCATAAAGGCCATCATTAGCATCTGGATTCTCCTCAGGAGGGGCAAAGGGGGAAAACAACTAGGACTTTGGTTTTGCAAGGCATGGCTTTCAGAAATGTGTATTGGTGGTGTGAAAAAATACATTATGTCAGGATGACACTGCTTCATTCTGAAAACCTTTATTTCTTCTTCAAGATACAGACATGAAATTCTCAACCCTTGTACCAGGCTGTGCAAAACTTTTAACAAATGTTCCTGTTACTCTAGGCAATGAAAAATAACTCAACATTTATTTCAAATTATATCACTGTCAAAGAACTTTTTAATAAAGAGATTAATTTTTTTCATAGAGTCATCTCCATGTAGTATTTGCTTACATACAAAAAACGTATTTGATTACAGTCCTTCTAGAATAAGACTATCATAGGATATTTTGCTAGTCATAAATGGACATCAGCCACTTCAGAATAATGCACTAAATTGACCACAGGTGACACAAATAAATGGTTTAAATGGTGGTGACAAGATTCCTGTTCACAGATATTAGCCTTGTGAAATAAATGAGGAAATATAAGGCGAGTGAGTTCAAGCACATAGATTACTTAGGTGACTGGGTGAAGTGTAAACAGTATGTCACATAGTCTGGGAGCTAGAGGACATGAAGTGAATCAAAGAGTGTTCAGAAAAGGGAGGCAGAGGCTATTTTAAGAAAAAACTGAAACTTTCCTTCCCTTAGAAGCAGACAAATAAGGATACAGCTTAAATTAGCTGAGATTTTGTAGTTGCAAACAGTGTTTACTTTGAGTGCCTCTGTAATGCTGGGGAACATTCTTGGTGGTTATAGGGTATTCCTGAGTCTATAAATGTCCAGGAGATCTCATCGTTCTTATTCGGTGGGTGCAAACACCAATACATGCTCAACCTGACAACCTCTAAAAGTCTGCTAAAAACAGCAAGAGTCTCCAGCAAGGGGAAGGCACTTTGAAAACAGCCTAGGAGACAAACATGGGCATTTCAGTAACTCCCCCCCTTTTTGATCAAACATTTTTGTCTAGATGATCACAAAACCATGGTGTTTTCTTGCAATCCTCTTACTCCAATACCTCTTCTTACCTGACACTGAATCTCTTGGTGTGCTTAGACCATAAACCTGTTCAGCAGATATCATATGGGATCAACACAGCATATCCCATTTTGTCACCCTCCTATAAGATTTAGAGCTTAAGTGGGTTGGTTTTGTTTTTCATTGGAGGATGCATATAAAAGCAACAAAACAGTGCATACCTGAATAGAAAGTGGTACTTATTCACATTATAAAATATATTACCTCCTGGAAAATTTAAAATTAAATATTGTTGATTCAGGCCCTGTTGGTACAAAACTTTTGTGGTTTGAGAAATTAGCTGATTTGTATATTGTTTACCCTTGTGAAGTTTTTAATAATTTTTAAATAATCACGTCCCAAAAAAAATTGAAGGTTTACTTACAAGACCTAGCTTCAAGTGGTCAGTTAGCACTTGAAGTAAAGATTGCCAGGTTATGTATTTTAATATATAACATAAATTAATTGTTTTAAATGCAGAAAAAAAAAAAAAAAATTTAGAAGCCACGTTAATTTGACATTGTAGAAGTCTGGAGAACATGAAAAAAAAAAAGAAAGAAAAGGAGAACAAGGTAAACCATGAAGGGGAGACAAATGGTGGGAACTTTTCTTGCTCCTCCAGTTTCTAATATTCTTATGTGAAACTTCATTGAAACATATTTACTTCCTTATACAATGTTTATATTAGCACCAGTGCTTGTTTACTGAAGACTTGAACAATCACCTTGTCATTGGGCAAGTTCTTATTCTTAAACAAATCAAGTGGATCTGAAGTTTTTGAAACAAAAAGTGTTTCATGGATGAAAAAAGAGCAGGTAGGGTGCAAGATACGATCCTCATTGTGATAATTTCAACATATTCTGGCATTATCCTGACAGTCAACATTTTCACCAGCCAGACGTATATTTAGTTACCTCACAAGAAAAAAAGTCCTGTGAAGTGACAAGCCAGAAAACCAAGTAGAAGGCAATCCGTCTAAAAGCGATGTGCTAATCATCAAAAGAGTCTGATTTACCATAAGCCATTAAAATGTTTTTAGGACGAGAGTTGTTTGTGGGAAAAATCTCTCTTAGCAGGGTAGCCTCTGTGCTCCTGAGGTTAAAATCAGGAAACAGAATGGGACTGGAAGAAGGAGAGTTATTATCACTGACACAACAACTTCTGCTACATTAGCACAAGATGCTCTTAAATGAAACAAAACCAAAAAATTATGTTTAATATGCCTACAACAGGAAGATTTTATTATTGCTGTTCCAAATGATTTGATTTCTGTGGTTGGGAGATATGTATTCCAAATGGAAACTCTTTTTGGTTTTTACTTTACCTTTTACTTCATCATTTGTAAAATCAGCAGAACTGAAGTTGTTGTTATGCTAACGTGTTGTTTTCTTAATAGCAGTTATTGCCAAGAATTTATTCTAGTACACTCTAAACTGAAGTTTCCAAACCAATGAAGTTCAAGATGAAAGCTGGGATGACAGAAAATCATTATTTCATTTAACAAAACCTACCATGATGTTTTTCCAGCAGAAAACTTTTTGGGGTCCTTTTTGCAGCCTGTTAATTTTGTTAATAATTATGCTGTTTAGAAAGAAAGGTAAAACTAATTTTAATATTTCTGGACTTTACATGGTTTAAACTCATTAGTGTGTACATTAAACTGCATCTTACACACATAACACAATACTCAGACAAGTCAAGCACCAACATTTTTTAGAACTGGTCTTTAAAATCTGCTAAGATTATTTAATTTTTCCCACAAGCACTGGATAATTTCCAGATGAATTTGATTTGCTGTGTTGAGGAAGACATAAGATGTAATAACTAGTACAGTGCAATACAGCTCAGGTACTCAGATCAGCAATTAGTGACAGGAGTCTGGTTATCAAGCATGCTGCCTTATCAAAACTACGCAGATGCTGGAAAACGTCAGCAATAGGCTGAAGTTCAAGGCTCCTGTTGATAACATTTTCAATTAATAAATCTTTACTTAAATAGAAAACTACACCCCCCTTTTTGTACTGAAACAACTTTTTCTTTTCACTGTTTGTTCTTTCATTTATTTACCCATGACATTCTGATAGATATGATAACACAGAAATAGCCTAGTCAGGTGGCCACAAAACCATTCTCTTCAAGGAGAGCTCAGTGACAAAGCATGGGTTTAGCTACTAACAACAGAAAAGCTGTACTGGATCAGGGACTGACTTCTACTACAAAGTATTTTAGTAGAAATATGTGAAACAAAAGAATCAAAGATTTGTTTTAGGGTTTCACTAGGTGATATAACAGGAGTGCTACTGATAGAACTGTAAAAAATCAGGCAACATTGAAATTAGAAACAATACTACATTTGAGGAACACATGATTTTGGGACAAGGCAACAAACTAGATGGCTTAGCTGCTTCTTAGCAAAGAGTTTCTGTCTCTAATATATACTCAATCAGTCTTAAAGAACATTTATTTCTTCTAGTCATACACTTACAAAGGCTAATGTAAGGAGAGTACACTGGAGCTGGGTTGAAGTTATATTATTGTTCATTTACAAAATGCTCTGGGATACTCAGAAGCAAGAAAGCTTTAGAAGAGCAAAGCATTTCTATATATGGGATGTTTTGCAGAGCATCCTTTGCCTGCTTCTGTTTTGGTTTTGATACAATGCGCATTTGTAAACACTCACCTACAAAATATTTGACCCCCAGAATTAAAGAGAGTAACATTCTTCAGAACAGTTGCTGCAGTGTTTAACAAGCTTTTACTTCAAAAATTAACAACACCACATTTTAAAATGTTTTCATTCTAGAAGGTCTGGGTGCCCTCTTCAAGCATAGGTGACAGACTTGGAAATGAAGGCATTAAAAATGAAGCTCTCTACCTCCCCTTGCTGCAGCTCTGTTGTGAAGAAATGTTCGTATTAGCAGTGTCCCCTTTGGAAGTGATGACAATAGGAACTAGAGCTGATAGCTGTTGCTTGTAACACATTACTTGAGAACAGGCTTGTTGCATCTTGGCATTACACATGGAATTCTTCAGAAGGTTTCTTCATATGAAACAACCATTACCTTGTCTAATGTGCTGAGGTATGGAGCAGGACCTCTAGAACCAAGCTATAGAAAAGTTGAACTCTCCTCCTGGAGTAGCAATAGACCATGTTCCAAGCAGAGCAATACAGGGAGAGAACTGAACTTACGACAAGTGCTCAGTGAAACCCTAGACTAAAAAATTTGTGATCTTGGTATGGCCCTACTAAGAAAGGAACACACGCTCTTCTTTTCCTTTCTCCATTCCCAGCAAGCTTCCACCTGTCCACTCATCTAGGTACAAGTCTTCAGAAGGAGTGATCAGACAGCAGTCAAATATTTTGTAAATTATATTTATTCTTTTTTTTTAAGGAAAACTTGAAAAAATATGTCCATTTCTAAAAATTTTAAGGTTACCTCAGATGTACAAAGCCCATCTACCTGGTAATTCCTGGAACCTACATAGTCTTCCCCCCAATAATGCCATTTATCTAAACGATAAACAATTATATCACAAAAAATATGGTAATATCTGTTTATTTATGGGACTCAACCTTCTCTCATTGATGCCCATGAGGATTTCTTTTTGTCTTCAACTGGACAAGAACTGTAGCACTTAGGGGAATCACATGTCTGCTGAGATTTTGCAGAAGGTGTGCTCAAAGCTGCAAGGGGAAGGGGTTACATAAACCTGTTGTTTATCTTTGCTCATTCTCCCAACAGGTCTTTCTCTGTCTGCAGGTGTCTTCCTTTGTGGAGGAAGGCCAGGACAGAGCTCCAGATCCTCCATCCATAGGTCTCTAACCAGCTATTGTTCAAATTAGCTGCAGTTCAAAGTTTCTAACTAAAGCCCTGGCTGGGGAGAGAAATTTGAAGGGACAAACTTACTTTTGTCGGTAGCGACTCCACTACAGCAGAGCAAAACCACAGAGTCTCACTGTTAAAACAACAAACTCTATTTCTAAGGCATTGATTTTTTTCAGTCTTACAAACTCAGCTGAGTTGCTTTCCAATTTCAAAACTGACAGAGAGAAACAGGATGTCCCTCATTTCTCTTGCTTGTAAACGAGGACTTCACACAGTTAAAAAAATTCAGCAAAAACCACAGACCACAGTTAGCAGCAATGAATTACTGACCCAGAAAACACTTGCAGAGCTGACAGTGGTTTTTTGGGTTAACAAGTACTAATTATCAATTACATCCATCTAAATTATCATAATCTCTATGGTACATCTAACAGTCATGTTTCCTTACATTGGCCATGATTCTGCAGGTGTTTGCAAGATATGCTTATCTTTATGCACACAAGTGGGCTCAGGAAAAGTCATGATACTGTGCTTAAACATTACCCTGCAAGCAGTCAGGTATTTATTTTTAAATTACAGTTGTAATAGTTCAACATAGACATGCAGGATATTTTTCTGTGATAGAGAAGCCCCCATAAAGTGGATTCATTAAAGACACTTCTGTTACCCGCTGTGTTTAGCTGTAAATCTAAATGCATTTATTTTCAAAATTACCCTTTTGCAACCCAACAACAGTGTTTACAGGATAACTTTCTACTGTGGCAGGAAGGTGACAAAGGGTTTTACTGTTTTCTTCAGACCAAAGACCCCATTGCTTCAAAGAACTGTCTCATTTCTTCTCATTAAAAGTGAAAACAATATTTCTACATTTTAGCTGATGACACAAAGTTTGGAGACAGTGAGCATAATTATCCTTGTTGATAAGTGGGGTAAAAAGACATTCTGAGAAATGAAGTAACTCATACAAGGACAAATTGGCCAGATAATTCTCTTTCTGATACCTCACTTACTATAATAAAGGGGGTCAATGGTATCCTATATAAATGATCATAGCCATGGTTATACAATATCTGACAGCTGCTAGTGAATGCAAGGTATACTCAGACTTACAAGATGTCTCACAATTACAACAGATTAAGGGATCACTCTAGGAGAGAACATTTCTAAAAGATATCCCAACATTTTAGGTAATTAAAATTTTTAAAAGACTCAGGCTTCAAACAAATAATCACTTTGCCCTGGTTCTCTCCTGTTATTATGTTTTACAGATGTAACTGTCTGTTGAAGATGGTTATCAGTAGTTGTATGATTCTCTTAGAGTATGAGAAAACAGAGGTATGAAAGATGGTTGAGGAAGATTCCAAGAGGTCATCTTCCTGTCCTGAGGCAGGATCAGTTATTTCTAAACCATTCCTTATGTAGTTGTAAAACATCCCTGATTCTGTTATTACAATTGTTGAGAGAAAAGTTTGACAGACTCCTGAGATAACCTGTTCCTAACTAATTTCACTCTTACAGAATATGTCTTTGTGTTTAACTAGCTGACAATTTAAGCTTAATATTTTTTTCTCTATCCACAGTAGACATTATTACCTCCCCTTTTGCAACAGCTTTTTGCTTATTTGAAGGCTGTTATCACGTCTCCCCACAGTCTTTCTTCTCTTTAAGAATAAACAAATATTGTTCTTTCCTCACTGGTCATGTTCTCTAGACCTCTGACCTGTTTGTAGCTCTCCTCTGCACTCTCTCCACTTGATCTGCATTTCTCTTGGGAAATGGTGGAAAACTTGCCAGCAGCCCATGAAATGAAAGGATTATTCCCTCTGCCTCAGATATGAAACCTTTGTTTGCACATATTTGGGGGGTTTTTTCCACTTTCTGTACAGTTTGAGATCAGTTTTAATGACCTATTTCTTGTCTCCAAACTTGCAGCCTACCATTCATTTCCCATTTACTTCTATAAAAGAGTGGTATTTTGTAACTCACATCAATGTTGTATCTAAATTCTGGTTCTCAAAATAACTAAAACACCATCTGTTATGAAATCTCAGACTCTTTTGAAAGCATCATTTAACATCTTTGTCGGTGACACAGACAGTCACTTGGCCTTGTTGAACTTAATGTGGTTTGCACAGGCTCATCTCTAAAACCTGTCAAGGTCCCTCTGGATGGCATCCTTTCCCTCCAGCATGTTGACTGCACCACACAGCTTGGTATCATCAGTAAACTTGCTGAGGGTGTACTTGATCCCACTGTTCATGTTGTCAGCAAAGATATTAAAGAACACCAGTCCCAGCACTGACTCCCGAGGAACGCCACTCATCACTTATCACCACTTGGACATTGATTAATTTACCACAATTCTTTGAGTGTGACCATCCAACCAATTCCTTATCCACTGAGTGGTCCATCCAAGTCCATGCCTCTCTAATTTCGAGACAAGGACGTTGTGCAGGATGGTATAAAATTCTTTGCACTGCTCCAGGTAGATGACATCAGTTACTCTTCCCTTAACCACCAATGCTGTAACCCCATCATAGAAGGCTACCAGATTTGTCAGGCAGATTTGCCCTTGGTGAAGCTATGTTGGTTTTCACCAGTCACCTCCTTATTTTCCATAGTTTCCAGGAGGATCTTCTCCATGATCTTACCAGGCACAGAGGTGAGACTCACTGGCCTGTAGTTCCCTGGGTCTTCTTTTTTTCCTTTTTTAAAAATGCAGTTTGTGCTTCCCCTTTTCCAGTCAGTGGGAACTTTACCGGACTACCGCAAATTTTCAAACGCAGTGGATAGTGGCTTAACAACTTCATCCTCCAGTTCCCCCAGCTGAGTTTTAGTTAGAAAGATAGTCTCTAGCTATCATTCCTCTATTTCTCTGTGACTAGTAGTTTACACCTCCATTCGTAATTTTGTTGAGAAACCACCAACCTGTCATTCATCTCTAGAGGTCTTGAGGCAGAGTTAGTCTTATACATGTAATTTTCATGCATGTTGGTTCCTGCAGTAGGATTTATCTTCACTGGTATTTGCCTGGCTTCTTCCTTGCTGGGGTCTGATTTCACAGAGAGTTAAGCAAAGTGATAGGAAGACTATATACTTTCCCCTTCTCTCTCTCCACTATCCAGACTGCAAGGTCTTTTCAGTCCCGAGTCTCTTTTGTAATATTACTCATATTTTTTTGCAGTATTAGTCTTTAGCAATATTACTCACTAGGATTCTCATCCTCTAGTAGAAGTTGATGTCTCTTGAACATAACTGCTCTACTCCTGCACATCCGTTCTCAATCTGTCTTTGTTTTAGCTCTGCAACCCATCCTGGCCACCTGCACAGACTGATTCTGAAATAATAGAATCAAAGAGTAATTCAGGTGGAAAAGAAGGGCTCTGCAGAGCTCTAATCCAATCTGTTGTTCATAGCACGGCCCAGTTCAGTCAGATCAGTCTGTTTAGAGCCTTGTCTAGTTTTGAAAATCTTGACAAATGGAGTGTCTGCAGCTTCTGTGGCCTGCTGGGTCCAGTGCTAAACCACTCTTAATATGAAACATTTTTTCCTAATTATCTGGTTGGAATTTCCCTTACTGCCATTTGTGACCATGGTCTCTTGCCCTTTCTCTGTGCAAACATCAGCAGATGAGATCTTATTAACTCTTATTGTGTGTTGAAGCTGTAAGGACACGCAGAATCCAGTCCTGTTCTGTGTGGACTTGTTAATGATTATTCCTTTCCACTCTGCACTTTGGATGATATTGCCTAAAATAGTGGTGATTTTCTCAACCAACCCATTAATTTGGAAAAAAGTGAAAGGTGAGGAGACATGATGTAGCGATACTTCTGGCTAGTGCAAATACTGCTCTGAAGGTGCAGTAGCAGACAGAAAAAGTAGTCTTTCAGTCTTTAAGCAAAGATGTGCAATTTTCCAACTGAAGGTTTTCCCAAAACTCCAAGTAGATGTAGCAGCAAAGCATACAAAAGAATAATAATAAAAAAATAAAAATATAAATTGTGGAAGAATGGTTAGAGGGACGTGGTCATGATTTGTATATGAGCAACCGAGACTCTGAGGCCTGTAACAAAAAATAGAAGCTGCAGCCGTCTCCAGGAACTGTAACTGTCCTTGACTACGTGATAAGCAGAATCCAAGGAGCTGAGTATGATAAACAGAACTGTGAAGAGTGCAACAAGTCAAGACATGTCCTGGAGGCCGTACTAAGATTTTGCTTGTTATTATGCTTATACCAATCAGTAGTTTGTTATTATGCTTGCACCAATCAGTATGCTTGTTATTATGCTTGTACCAATCAGTATGTAGCACCTGGATTGTTATTACNACCACTCCGACAATAAATGAAAAAAAAAGGACTGA